>JAUTDX010001852.1:0-81488 GCA_030844895.1 Ambrosia x helenae | reverse complement strand
TGGCGATGTAGTTGAAAATCTACGTATTCCATGAAAACTCTATTTTTTCGCAATAGATTGAATTTTCCCTGCATTGAATATATACATTTATGTTACAATACAAATGAAAATGTAACATGCTAATAACTTCTCAATAATTGAAATTAAAAGTATATACAACTTAACCTCTAACTTTCATAATCACTTTTTTATCATCAGCGGGTACGGACTCCCATTTATGAAAGTTCATAGGACATTACACTACGTTTTACAATCCCACACTCATTTGCAAACTGAGTAGCTGAAGTCCCAACGAATCCTTTCGTACCAGTAGCCATTGTTAAAGCAATTTTGGAACCCTTTGCAATTTCTCAAGGGCTTTGTCAGCACTACGGTTAAGATTTTGACCACGCCTTTTTGGTGGATCAACATGGGGTTGATTTGCATCTATATGTTAATTTACAATTAAGGGAGGCTCAAAGATTATAAGAAGTAAAAGTTTAAAACAAACACATTAGTAGAAGTGACACAAAAGATGACTGTTTTGTTTTTTCTTTTTAACATTTTTGTGTCAATTTATATTGATTAATGATTAGTATGTACTTTAAGTTACATGAGAAGCTATTCCAATTGCTAACTGAAAGTATGATCAAAGGAGAAGCTATTCCAATTACTAAAAGTCCTGGTGATAGGTATGTCGTTTTGTTTCTTTCTTTTTGACATTTCCGTGTCAAATTATATTGATTAATGAATTAGGGGTGCAAACGAGCCTAGCTGCATGCAAGCTACTCGAGCTCGGATCGAAAAAAGCTCGAAACGAGCCGAGCCTAAACGAGCTCGAGCCCGAGCCTAAAACACAAGCTCGTTTAATAAACGAGCCTGAGCTTGAGCTTTGTTTATCAAGCTCGAGCCGGGTCGCGGGCCTTAACGAGCCCAACATTTATACAATTTTTAATTAATATATTAAATATGTATTTAAATATAATAATTAATATTTATAAAATAATGAATAAATAACCAAATTATATATAAAATAACTATTACAATTAATATAAATTAATTAATAACTAATAATCGAGCAGAGCCCAAGTCAAACTCGAGCTTGGAAACCATCCTTCGAGCCGAACTTGAGCTTTAGGAACAATGCTAGATTCAAGCCGAGCTCGAGCTTTCATAACTTAAACGAGCCTGTGCTCGAGCCTAGTCGAGCTCGGGCTCGGCTCGTTTGCACCCCTAATGAAAATTAGTATGTTAGTTCTGAAATAATTTAAGGTTATTGGCGGACTGTGAATGAAAATGGATGCTTTTTGATCAAGGTGACTCATATAAGGCCAGAGACTGCACTTTCACAAATTGTTCAAATAGTTGAGGCTGCTCAACTTGTAAGAGCTCCTGTACCGAAGCTTGCTGATCGGATATCAAGGTTTTTTGTACTTGCGGTAAGCTGTTGTTTCTATATAGTTTAGCATAGTTTTATTAAAAATGAGATTATTATTAAAATTTAAAATTAAGTTAGCATTTTAACCATATTTGAGACACCTACTTATTTGCTATAACCTCCAGTTTGCTAAGTCTACCTGTTACAATTATGCATGGCATATTAACTCATGTAGCATGCTCACTGTGCAGTGTATGCTTATTGAACATCTCCCAAGTCATGATGTGTGCACCTTTTTTTATATTTGGTAAGTGATAAATATTGTTGACTGGTCATGATCTTTGGATATTGTAGGTAAGTTTCAGGAGTTAAGGAAAACTGCAAACAGTTAGAATATCAACAGATTTGTGGGTCATGGAGTGGAATTCGTGGGCGCCTCGGAAAGTGGGGATTCTAGTTTGGAGGGCGGGTTTGGGTCGGCTTCCAAAAAAAAGCGGCTCTAAGAAGAAGGAATGTTAATGTTTGGTCAGATTTGTGTCCGATGTGCGACGAACAGATAGAAACGGTGGAGCATCTATTCATTTCATGTGCTTTCTCTCAAGCGGTTGTGGCAACTTATCTCACAATGGTGTAAAGTAGGTGACTTGTTTGCGTTCGAGTTCAGGGATTTACTAAAACTACACTGTTATGTGGCTGGTTCCAAGGGGACTAAAAAAGTTTTTCATGTGGTCTGTCTCAAAGCGCTAAGTCTATTATGGGTCAAGGCACGTGCAACGCAATCTAATTTGGATTGGGAAAAGTGGCGTGGGTTCAATCTATCCAACATTAGGTGGTGAGGTTCTTTTGGAGCGAATTTAGTTTCGTTTTCAATACGTTTTGCTGCTGTATTTTGTTGCTGCAGTAATGTGTTTGCTGCTGCAGTAACTTGTTTGTTGCTGCAGACTGTTTACTTTTTTCTGTGTATATATCAGTTGGGTGTTGTATGGGGTGTCTATGCTAGTGACCGCTAGCCCTTGGGTGATCAATAAAAATTTTGTGGCCGTTCAAAAAAAAAAAAAAAAAACCACAGTTGTCTATTTAAAGTACATCTTACAGCAGTGAACTTTCAGTTAGATGTACTTTAAATAGCACAATATATGACTCGAATATTATGTTATTTGGGTCAAATAATATGTTGTGACTTATAAGATGGATAAAATATATATGGTATTTACCGGTAGTTGCAGTGGCGTTACGCTTGCGGTCTACGTGCTGGGCGCGATACTAAATCAGGTGCATTTCCAATGACCACGACTGATTTGTAGGTCCCCTAGAATCTTCTTCAGGCATAGTTCTTGTAAGGACCATCATCGCCAAAAACATAAACTTCCACATCGTACTACAATGAAATCGATAGTTAGTTACTAAAAGGGGCAAACAATTAAACAAGTTCAAAAGTTGATATATCCATCAAGCGAAGGATAAGTATTCCAATTAAACTTCAAATTAGAGAACACCAGGAATTATCCTAACAAGTTACTAGGCTACATAAAGTTTGTTAATTGGTTTGACTAATGTTCTTAATTTTGACCCATTAGTTTTTTAGTTTTTTATAAGATATATAGGTTTATATACATTTTTTTTACTTCCGCCTCGGTTCGCCTCGAGGCTTACGCCTCGTGAGGCGAAGGGAAAACGCCTTGAGGCTCGTTTCCGTTCTTTTAAGCTTTGAGGTAGATAACGGGTCAAAAGGGTTGGTCTTTTCTGGTTTGGTTTATCTAGCCATTTAATCAAACTATAGTACTAAAATATAACATAAACTTAACTAAGTCAAATACAATGTAAAGTAGACAATCCTTTACTAAAAAATATGATGTAAAAGAAGTAATGAATGGGAGATTTATAAATTCAGGATCATTTGCTCATTTTAGGAAACATAGAGTCCACAGATGCAGCAATGTAGCTGAGTATAATCAAAACTACACTACCTTTATGGCTTTATGATGGCCAACCCCCCCCCCCCCCCCTAAGCATTTAAACCAGCTTAGACACTGTTTATTTGTTATATAATCTTATAAGTTATGTTTCAATTGCTTATCTGAATTTATGCAGCAATTAAGCCTCCAATTGTCGCTACATAATTGTTCTTGCTTAAAATGTTTTAATTTTCCCTACTCTACTACTGTAAAACAAATCTTCACATACATATAAATCGAGTTAACATGGATCCTCCAGGTAACTAAAACCCAAATCATGTTAAACCTAAAAGGCATTAAAAGGGGCAAACAATTAAACAAGTTCAAAAGTGGATATATCCATCAAGCGAAGAATAAGTATTCCAATTAAACATCAAATTATAGAAAAATCAAGACACAAATTAGGAAGAAACAAACTAAGCCAAAACTAAATTAGTGCTTATAAAACATCAGACGAGTGTGTGTATTATTGCTTAATTGGATGAAAAACTACTACACATAATACCTTAATCTCCAAATACAACCTAACCCAGCGAGCAAGTCGACTGAATCTTGCACAGAAGCGGTAACGTACACAGAGGGCGACGTAGGAGAGGAGATTTTTGAGAAGGAATAGTTGAGGGGTAATGGTAACTTGAATCGTTGAACGAACGTGTATGTAGAATAGTTGAGGGGTATGTAGAACAAACGTGTGTGTAGAACATCCGATTTCCATGGAGTGGTGGTAACTGGTATGACCTGGTGTGTTGAGAAAGAGAGGGTAGATGGAGTTTTTGACTTGTGTCCTTTTAATTGTTTTTGTTAAATTATCTTAGTTTCGAGCTAACATATGTATATATATATATTTCCCTTGACCATGTATTGTTTATAGAAAATTTGTTTTAATTGTTTTTGTTATATTATCTCATTGTTTTACAGAAGTGGTGGGTAGGGCTGTAAACGAACCGAACGAACACGAACACAGGCGTGTTCGTGTTTGTTCATTTAACTTTAACCGAACACGAACATGAACACGAACACATAATCGAACACATTTTTGTGTTCGTGTTCGTTCATTAAGAAATTTGTCGTGTTCGTGTTCGTTTATGTTTGTTCATTTAAACCTAAACGAACAGTTCATGAACATAAACGAACACAAATGATCAATATAAACGAACACAAATGAACATAAACAAACACAAACAAAAACAAGTTAATAATGATTCATGAACATAAATGAACGTTATGGTTAGGGTGGATAGCCGCTGTGAAGTGTCAAGTGTGGGGGTGCTGTGGAAGTGTGGAGAGCGGCTGATAAGTGATATGTTTAGAATGTTAGGGTTAGGTTTAAGTTTTTAGAACATATAAATTAAGGTTTACTTAACAAAAGGAAATAAATAATAAAAATAAAGTTAAGTTTAATTAAATGAACATAAACGAACAAAAATAAACGAACATAAATGAACGTTCATGAACATAAATGAACGAACACAACGTGTGTTCATGTTCGTTCGTTTAACTAAACGAACAAAAAATTGTGTTCGTGTTCGTTCATTTATTTAAATAAACGAACATAAACGAACTTCCCGCCGAACAGTTCACGAACAGTTCATGAACGTTCGGTTCGTTTACAGGCCTAGTGGTGGGCTGAAGATTTCAAGTTTTTATTTTTTTTTTCAAGTATTCCTTAGTTTTTTTATATTTAATAATATTTACTATTTATTTAAAGTTGTTTAGTAAACGAGCCCCGAGCTCGAGCATCACTTATCGAGCTCACGAGCCTAAACGAATTATTACTTATATTATTTTTATTTTAATGTATTAACTAATTGATAATAAAGGAGCCGAGCCCGAACCGAGCTCGAGCTTGAGAAATTGCCAACGAGCCGAACTTGAGCTTTAAAAAACAAAGCTCGAATCGAGCCGAGCTCGAGCCCTTGTCAGTTAATCGAGCTCGAGCCTGATCAAGCTCGGGCTCGGCTCGTTTGCACCCTACTTGTGAATATATAATTTAGTAGAAAAAATAAGACTATAGTCACTTTCTTTATGTTGTTTAGATTACGTTGTGTTGTATATTATTTATTTATGTAACTATACATTATATATATATATATATATACACACAATTATCAAAATTCGTTATGTGAAGGTGTTACCATTTCGCTTAATACAAGTTAGTGAAGCGCCATACAAGTCCTTGAAGTAGCAGCCCTTCCTTCATATATCTTTTTTCTCTTTCTCTTTCTCTTTCTACCAGAACCATGTCGTCTCTTCTGTCTCTGGGCACGATGACTACTGATGTAGTTAACATTGTCCCTTCATCTCTAATGGGCAGATTGGGGTCGCAGTCGGTTGGTGGTGACTCTTTGTTCTTTACTGATCCACCGATCTCGAAAGCATCGTTGTGAACCACCACCCGGTTGTCGTCGGATTTGGATGAGAGTTATTGGATGCTTCGTCATCGTTACGCCGTCGCTACCTTTTCGGCTACCAGCGGTGGATGGTGGTAACGGTTTCTTCAGTTGGAATACCTTAGCTGCTATCGCTAATTAACTTATCTGACAACGTTTATCATCTATTTGTAACAGCCCAAGCTAACCCGTACCACGATATTGTCCGCTTTGCCACAGTATACTTTGATTTCTACGGCATTTGAAGTGCTATTGTCCATGGTATACTCACCATTAAACATTTTATTGATAACGCGCTTACAACCCAACAACCCGCTTATAACTCACGAACATGTATTACTCATTTAACAAATATGGGTTAAACGGGTTGTCTTCGGGTTGACCAGGATTTTATGTGGTTCGGGTTAGGGTTGAAATATTTGACACGAATAATAATATGGTCACAATTACACCTGCTATGTTTTACGAAACTGAGTGTTGGGCCATTAAGAAGAGTCATGCGCGCAAGATGGAGGTAGCAAAGATGAGGATGTTAAGGTGGATGTGTGGGCACACAAGGTTAGACCGGATAAGGAATGAGGCTTTTAGGTTAAGGTTAGGAGTGGCTAGTATATCTGATAAGATTAAGGAGGGTAGATTGAAATGGTTTGGACATGTGAAAAGGAGCCAGTGGACAGCGCGTCTTCTATTTGTTTTGGAGTTGGGGGGTCTCTTTGGAAGCAGCCTCTCTGTCACTATGGATAGAGGTAAGGTTTGCCTACATCCTACCATCCCCAGACCCTAATAGTAACTTGCTATCTATGGGATTTACTTGGTACGCTTGTTGTTATTGGTGTATGTGTATGTCTAATGTGGTTATTTTGTACGTGATTTTAAATATTATGTAATATTGTACATGATTTTGGGTATGGTATGTAAGTTTAATCATAAGACTAATCTTGACATATGATTCTTGATTAGTTGTATGACCAATTTGACAACTGGTACGTAATTACATTTTATTTTTGAAATACGTATAATGTTATGTGATTTTGTAATGTTACGTGATTACAATATGTCAAAACTAGTCCTATAACTAAAATTATGTACCATATGCTTCCATACAACCAGAAACCATGCACAAGATTACAAAACACTTTAAATCATGTACCAGTTCTCAAACTTGGTCATACAACTAGTTATACATGATTTTAGGTGTATAGCCAACTGTGGGCATCTGATACGTGATTATGTGTATAGTATGTAATTTTAGTTATAAGACTAATTTTGACATATGGTAATCACGTAACGTTACAAAATCACATAACGTACATTATACCTGTTTCAAAGAATAAAATGTAATTACGTGAAGTTGTCAAAATTGGTCATACAACTAAAATCAAGAATCATAAGCCAAGATTAATCTTACAACTAAAATTACATACCATACCCAAATCATGTACAAGATTACGTAATACTTGAAATCACGTACTATATACAACATATACATAGAATGGCGTATCATATTCCATATTTCATCACATCATGTTAGATTTATCTAGCCCGGAAAGCTTCCGGGATATAATCCAGTTATAATAATCATAATACTAAGGAAGAGGAAATTTTGGGATTGAAAAGGGTGGAAAGGAGGATGAGGAGTTTTTCGGGGTTTATCAACAACGAAGGTCAGGGTTTGAAACATGGTGGAATTATATATATGAATGGCCCCACTATTGACGTGGAATTAAAAAACAAGTCAGCATGACACCTCTGCTGCCACATCAGCATCTGGCCATTGATGTAGACCTTACTAATTTTAACTTAGGGATGCAAACGAGCCGAGCTTTGCCGAGCCAAGGCCGAGCTTGAGCTTGGATCGGTTGGAGCATTGTTTTCAAAGCTCGAGCTTGAATCACTAGAAATCTCTTAAACTCGAGCTCGGCTCTGGCTCGGCTCGTTTACTATCTATTAGTTAATATATTAAATAAAAATAATATAAATAGTTTTTAGGGGTATTTTGTTTCAACCAAACTTTCGCCACTCATGATGGATTTGAAAACCGTATACGTATCATGTTACGCTTAGGAACGTTTAACCGGCCTATCTCTTGACCTCTGCTCCTTCTTCCAAACAAAAAACACACAGAGGAGCTCTTTCTCCTTCCAAACAAAAAGAACAGACACCTCCTAATCCTTCCCCTGCCGCTACCAGCCTACCCTCCTCCTCCTCTGAACCTCCGCTGCCACTCCGCCTCCTTACCTGCCGGCTGCCGCTACCCTCCTCCTCCTTGGCTCTGTAAGTTTATTAATCTATTTAATATTCTTTACAATATTCCATTTGTTTCTGCGGCTTTTAAATGGTAGTTATTATTGTTGTTGTGCAAACATTTTTAACAAGTCTGCAGCATACTTGTTTTGACCCAAAAACTATTTTAACAGTTCAAATCTATCACCTCACATGTTTACATCATATTGAAAAATGGTTAGATGATATTGGCAGCCAATGCTAAAATGATTTTCATGCTTTCAAACCAAGCGAAGGAGAAAAAGCCTATAATATTTTCTAATACACCTAACATTATAATACACCTAACGGTCTTTATCATTGCTGTGGGATATATGAATTGTTATTACTCAATGATTGATTATAATGAAAATCGTATATTGTCTTGTTGGGGAGATTTGGGTCTACATAATGGGCATAATTGTGAACCTCATTAATTAGAACTGTTGAGATTGGCATGATTCATAAACCTAGCTAATTAGAACAGTTCCAAATGGGTGTATCTTGCCAACTCTAAATTTATGTTACCTCATAAACCAAATAATAATGTCTTGTTTTGATAATTAGTTCATGTTTGCTTGTTTTTAACTAGGATTTCACGATGACTATGGATAAGAGCTGGACAAAAATTACTAATAAGATAGATCCAGTGTTCATTAATGGGGCCTTAGCTTTTGCAGAAAGGGGTAAAAGATACGTTGATAGTGAAGGTCGGATGCATTGTCCATGTAAAAAGTGTGTGAACGCAAGAAGACATGTTCCCACACTTGTTGCTGATCATATCATCTATAATGGGTTTTCACCATCATACAATGTATGGATTTATCACGGTGAACATCTACCGGGTTATGAAACAGATCGAACAGATAGTGACTGTGAAGAAAGTGAAAACGAATCAAATGACGGTGTCGATGAGTTACTTGATGACGCTTTTCCTACGGGCGGTGGAACCGAAGCTGAAAACATCAGTGAAAGTGCTGGTATACGTAATAACCCAAACGTTGAGAAGTTATTTGTTGATATGGAGAAGCCTTTATACCCGGGGTGTGATGAGTTTTCAGTACTAGGATTTTTACTGGAGTTGATGAATGTTAAGGTAACATGTAAAATGACAAATGTGTCAATGGATATGATTCTGAATTTATTTAGCCGGGCTTTCAAGGACGCAAACTTGCCAAAAAGCCATTATGAGGCAAAAAAGCATTTACGCACTCTTGGACTGGGATACGAATCTATTCATGCTTGTAAAAATGATTGTGCATTATTTTGGAAAGAAAATGCAGAACTACAAAATTGTCCGGTGTGTAGCACTAGTCGTTATAAAGAAAATAGTAATGGGAAGAAAAAACCGGTAAAAGTCTTGCGTTACTTTCCCGTCACAAGTAGACTTAAGCGCTTATATGGCTCAAGACACACTGCTAAGGAAATGTTGTGGCACGATCAATGTAGAACCAAAGAAGAGGGGGTTCTTAGGCATCCAGCAGACGGAAAGGCATGGAAACACTTTGATACAATGTTCCCAATTTTGCAAAGGACCCTAGAAATGTTCGCCTAGGGCTTGCAAGTGATGGTTTTAATCCATTCGGGAAAGGATATTGATGTATTTTTGCGTCCGCTAGTAGATGAGTTGAAACTTCTATGGAATAAGGGTGTTGAAACATATGATTGTGAATCAAAAGAGAGGTACAACATGCGTGCTGCACTTCTATGGACAATTAATGATTTTCCTGCATATGGTTACCTGTCTGGATGGAGCACGAGTGGATATAAGGCATGTCCAATATGCAATGAAGATGCAAGCAGTATACGTATACGGGATAAAATAGCATATGTAGGTCATAGGCGATTTCTCCCACTCGATCACTCTTGGAGGAAAGCTCGAGATTTTAATGGACATAGAGAGACTAGGCTTGCACCTAAACATGTTAACGGAGATGATTGCTTACGTCAGTTGAAAGGTCTCACGATACCTCAGCATGGAAAGCATCCTGATCATGGAGGTAAACAAAGAAAACGGAATCAACATGATTTACAATGGTCAAAGAAAAGCATCTTCTTCGAACTCCCATACTGGGCAAAGTTGTTGCTTCGTCACAGCATTGATGTGATGCATGTTGAAAAAATGTGTGTGAGAACGTGTTAGGAACCCTCTTAAACATAGAAGGAATGACGAAAGACACTTACAAAGCTCGACTAGATTTGCAAGATATGAACATACGTAAAGAGCTACACTTGGTGAAAAAAAATGATTGTTGGGTTAAACCACATGCTCAGTATGTTTTAACCCAAGATGAGAGAAGACAATTTTGTAATTTACTTAGCTCTGTGCGATTTCCAGATGGGTATGCTGGAAATTTAGCTAAAAATGTGAATGCTGAGCAAGGTAAGGTATATGGGCTTAAATCACATGATTGTCACGTCTTAATACAACGTATAATTCCTATTGCCATTCGTCCTTTTATGACGAAACAAATTCGTGATGCGTTGGTGGAGTTATCTAAGTTTTTCAAGAAACTTACCGAAACCACATTACACGTGTCGGAGTTAGAAGCGTTGCAAGAAGATGTAGTTAAAATTTTGTGTAACCTTGAACGAATATTTCCCCCGTCATTTTTTACGGTTATGATGCACTTGTGTGTGCATCTTCCTCAAGAGGCAATTTTGGGAGGACCTGTGCAATCAAGGTGGATGTATCCGATCGAAAGATACCTTGGCCATTTGAAGAAATATGTTGGAAACAAAGCCAAACCTGAAGGCTCGATAGCAGAAGGTTATGTAGTTGAAGAAGCTATAACATTTTGTTCACACTATTTACGAGGTGTTGAATCAAAGTTGGACAAACGTTACAAAAATTATGGCAAAACCTCTAGTGATGCACAAAAGCTTTGCGTTGGATATTTTTAGTTTGAATGGCCGAGGTATTGGGAAAAAAAAAGTCTATATCCTTCCTAGTAATCTTAGGCAGAAAGCAATATGGTTTATCTTTAACAATTGTCAAGAGGTTCAACCGTACTTAGAGTATGTTTTTTTTATTATTTGGTTGTTAATTAGTATCTAGTGTCATGTGTCAGTAAATTTATAGTTTATTTACACGTTGTAGAGAACACTTGGGATTTTTACAAAGGCAACATCCGGAATTATCAGATTTTTCAATCATGCAACAATCTACATTCTCCGATTGGTTTGCCAAACGGGTAATAATCACATTCTATTTTAGTTACTTTACTTTGTGATATTGTATTGCACTCAAATAACCTGATTACCATTTTGAAAATTGAGAACAGATTCAAGCCATGTACGCACAAAATCCATCTCAAATTAATGAAGAGTTATATGCATTGTCTTGCCTTCCTGATAATCGTGTTTCGTCACATAAGGGATTCATAGTGAACGGAGTTAAATTTATTGTTAAGTCACGCGATGACTGTAGACAAACACAAAATTCTGGTGTCACAGTACCGGGTGTTCATAATAATGTCGAGGATGATTATTATGGATATCTTGATGAGGTCATTGAATTGTCATTCATAAGAGGGTATAGTATTATCTTATTTAAATGCACATGGTTTGATACTGATCGCCGAAGGAAGCATGTGATATTTGAACCTAATTTCATAAGCATAGACACCTCCCGGAATGCTTATAAGGAAGATCCTTTCATTTTTGCAAACCAGGCTAAACAAGTGTTTTATATAACTGATCCACTTAAACCAAATTCACAATGGAAAATCATTGAAAGAGCTACCCATAGACACTTGTGGGATATTCCAGAAGACAAGAATACAGAAGATTTGTCAGAAGATGTCAACCTTCGTCGTGAAGATGGTGAAGAAGAAATTGTTGAAAATGTTGATGTTCAACGTTCTGATGGTACTATAGATGATTTTATATATGAAGAGGTATATGATTCTGATCACAGCCTAGAAGATTTGGGTTCAAATTCAAATTTGGATGATTCAGAGACTGATAAGCCTAATAATGAAGTTGAAGTTAATGAGTCAGACGATGATGATTGGTAATGTTCAATCTGTAAATTTTGTAAGAGATATGACTTTTTAAATTACACAAATACTACTCTTATGCTTACTAATGTACATGTAAAAGTAGAATTGTTTCGTGCAATCAAAACATTTACTATGGATATTATGCTCACAGGTAAAGGCAGAATGATCGGGGAAGGAAACAAAACTATTTAATACAGTTTTTTTTGTCAAGTTTGGCTCGTGCAACACCTTGTTCAGGTTGACGATTGTATTCAACGATGTGGGCATACGGGCAATTTGAGGTAGTTTTTTATTGTATGTTAATGACTGGAATTTTGATGAATTTGAGTTCATTTGGTTATGTTTTGTTCAACCTAGAGCACAAACTTTTAAATTTACTCTCATCTTATGCCACCGTACTCCTTTCTAAAGCCTCTATTTATGATGTGTTTTCTTCCCTGCCGCTTGTCTGGCCACGTTGTCTGCGTTTATTGTGGCATGTTATATTTGGTTTAGGGATGTCCTCTTTGTCACTAAGCCAGCACCATCAAAAGTTCAGGCAAGAGTATACTTACTTTCTGAAAAGCAAGTTTACATTACTCTGCTTTCTCTTTCTTTACAGGTGTTTTCTTTTCCTGTTTTTATGTATCTGGTATATATATTGCCTGTTGCGCTATGCTTCTGCTGATTGTTGGTGATTGTCATAGCGCAGCTGCTGCGCACATGATTAGCATATTGTCATGCCATTGTAGTTGTTGCTTTGCGCTTGCATTTGATGCTTTCGTACATTACTTTATACTTACGTATCACATTAGAGTTTATGGGCTGTTTATTCCTGTTAAATTTTTTTATAGGTTTAATGTTGTTTTATAAACTAAACTTATAATGTTATTTGTAAATATTTGTAAATATGTTGTGTTTAAATCTAGAACCATTTAGTTATGTGTAATAATAGTTTAGGATTAGATGTATTATGCTGCAAGAAGGATCAATATGGGTCAAAAATGGAAGGCTGCAACATTCAGTTTGTAACCGGATCAAAACAACTAAGCACAACAGCAAAGACAGTCGAAGATGCATGATATTATACAAGGCTGCACTTGAGTAAAATGACCAATATACCCCTTGCAGTTAAAACGGTTATGTTTGGCGCCAAAACATCAAAATGGTGGCAGTTATACTATGATCAACCAGCACAACCTTTCGGACATAACTGTTAGAAGACATACCGTTTCGATAGATGTCACTACTACAAAACTAAGCATTTGCCACCAAAATTTGCTACCCAAAAACTGAATGTTCATCAGATCGTAATAAACCAGGGTATGTTCCTGAGAATTGTGATACACTTGGTGATCAACAGGAAGCGAAATCTGCCTGGTATTGCTAAAAAATTGTTAAGTATTTGGATCTTTTGATACTTAGTAAACTATAGGAAGTGATTTTTGAACTTTTGAAATAATATTATGTTAATTCGTTGTAGATCCAGATGCTGAAGTGATCGCAGTGTCACTGACAACGCTACTCGCTACAAACCGTAGACGGTTCAATCGATTGGTGTTATCGAGAGGATCATATCGGTGCCTGTGTTTGCCTGCCAAGCGCTTGCCTCAGCTTTTCAGGTGTCCTTTTATTTATTTTCTCTCCCACCATTTGCTTTGGTTCAGTATCATCAACTTAATAAAGTAAATAACATGAAAAGCGTATGTTGATCTGTTAGCCAACCACACATTTTTCTGCCTCTAAATTGTCAGTAATATATACTATGGAACTATATGTGGCATGCAGTTTATTTGTGTAAGTGTCCATGTGTCAAAGCAGGTCACGTTATTTCGTCAAACGGATCAACTTTATAGAACCAATCAAGCAGGTAAGTTTTTTTAAATAAGTACAACGATCATTTTCTCCTAAAATGGGTCTCATGGGCTCGCTATCCTAAGGGTCAAACAGACAGATTTCTTACTTGGGGTAATGGGTCAAAATGAGTTTTGTTTTAATATGGGTCAAAGCATGTCAAGTTAGTTGGTCAAGACAGCTAGGTAGGTTGGGTCTACAATAAATGGGTCAAATGGTCATGTGGTTTGATTTCATACTGAATGGGTCAAATGGTAGCTTTAAACAACGTGTCAAGCAGGCCAAGTTTATTAATAGGTAGAACAGGCATTTTCTTCTATACGGATCGAATGGTTTGTTCTACTAAATGGGTCTAAAGGGTCAGGTAGGTTGGGTCCATATTACTATCATTTATATTATTATTGAAAACCATTGTAAATCAATATTAGTAAAAAGTGAGACGCGCTTGACCCTCATTTTAGTCAACTAGGATTAGGTTCATTCAAGTTCGAATTTATATCTTTAAAATGATTGAATGATCATTCCTTTAAGCTGAGATCATGGAAAATAAAGATTTTTGAATAATATTAATTTTAGTTTGGTCAAAACCGGTTTGAGGAGAAACCCGTATGGGTGAAAAATATTCGAACCCTATTCAAATCAGTTTGGTCATAAACCGGTACCCAAAACCAGATTTTCTTTGTTTTATGGTTTTTGTTGTATTTGTTTCATTCTATGTCATTATATGTCTGAAAACTATTTCGATATTGTTTATTATATCCATGAAAATGTATAGGTTATACACAACTAAACATATATGTTTATATTGGGAAGCCATTTTATGAATTGCTTGCTAAAGCAGTTCGACTCTTTTATTAATGTTTCTTTGTTACAGGGCAAGAGATGTTTTCTTGAATGCAATTCAATCACCTTTGCTAGATATTAGTATGGAGAGGCCTACCGCCTACATGAATTTTTGACCTCAGATGTCTTAGAAAATGAAGTATGCACCATCATGTTATTTACTTTGAGAACTGGTTTTTACTCTTTAATATGTTTCCACTTTATCAAATACTGAATATTAGTGACTATAAAATGGAGCCATTTCTCATTCTCTCCCACCATTTGCTTTGGTTCAGTATCATCAACTTATGAATTGCTTGCCTACATACTTATTCTCTCCCCAATGTTGGCCACTGTAACAATATTGAGAACTGGTTTTTACTCTTTAATATGTTTCCACTTTATCAAATACTGAATATTAGTGACTATAAAATGGAGCCATTTCTCATTAGTGAGGGCACTTATTTGAGACTGAATTTCAGTAACCAATTGCATTCCCTCCAAAAAAAATTATATTTGACAGACATATTTGTGACTAAATTTCAATCTCAAATAGGTGATCAAAGTATTAATGACTGATTGTTAATCACGAACATCAGTCACAAAAAAATCAGTACTAATACATTTAGTAACTGATATATTAGTCCTAGATACTATGTATTCGAGACTAATAGATCAATCCCTCATACCTTAGTCCCCAATGGTTACAATATTGAGAACTGATTTTTACTCTTTAATATGTTCCCTCTTTATCAAAGACTGAATATTAGTGACCTATACAATGGCGCCATTTCTCATTAATGAGGGAACTTATTTGATACTGAATTTCAGTAACCAATTACGTTCCCTCCAAAAAAAATATATTTGCCAGACATATTTGTGACTAAATTTCAATCTCAAATAAGTGATCAAAGTATTAAGGACTGATTGTTAATCACGAACATCAGTCACAAAAAAATCAGTCACTAATACAATTAGTAACTGACATATTAGTCCTAGATACTATGTATTCGAGACTGATAGATCAGTCCCTCTTACCTTAGTCCCCAATGGTTACAATATTGAGAACTGATTTTTACTCTTTAATATGTTCCCTCTTTATCAAAGACTGAATATTAGTTACCTATACAATGGCGCCATTTCTCATTAATGAGGGCACTTATTTGATACTGAATTTCAGTAACCAATTACGTTCCCTCCAAAAAAATATATTTGACAGACATATTTGTGACTAAATGTCAGTCTCAAATAAGTGATCAAAGCATTAAGGACTGATTGTTAGTCACGAACATCAGTCACAAAAAAATCAGTCACTAATACAATTAGTAACTGACATATTAGTCCTAGATAGTATATATTTGAGACTGATATATCAGTCTTTGATAGTTTAGTCGCTGATGATCACTTTTTTTGTAGTGCCATCTACGTTTAGGTCGATCCTCACATGAGCATCTGAGCTGCTAGAGGTGACAAACCCCATGACGAATTAGTTTTTGTGCTTTGGCCCTGAATCGCCCATTTTTTCGAGTGAAACTAACTCGACCCATTTGGAATAATTTCAAAGAATTTCCCACAAATAGTGCTCGTCAAAAGTCTTCGTAATCTTGTACTTATGAAACACCTCTTGCTTCCATAACTACTCTCGCTTTTTGGTAGCCCGCTACACAAATAAAAGTTAGCCAATGTTAACAGAAATTATAAAAGTGTTTAGAAAACCAAAGGAATAGTGAGATGATATACATTGTTTTTGATCCTTTGAAATTTCAAGCCAAGCACGACACAATGCAATTTTCTCGCCTTTGGTTCAAGAAGTTGTTGTTCGTTTCAGCCCGGACATTACTCTCGTCTTTCTTGAATTTCCACCTCTTCCGGTGTTCTTGGAACCTTTATGTGATCGATTATTTTTTAGACGCTCAACCGGATCCTCTTTCGTTTCAGTAATAACAAAGTCCGGAGACGGGAGTGGCATTTGACTCATGTTATGATCAATCTCCGTGTTCAAATCGTCGTCGTCACCGAAACCCATATGTGGTCGGTAACAACCCGCTAGCCAATCGCGGTTCATTTTTGGATTATCTGCTGGTACTTCCATATTCGAAGACAAAGTTCCCGCTTTGCCCTCCCTCTTTCTTAAGTTTCTCACTTCCCTCTCTTCTTTTTTATCCTTTCTTCATCTTGCTTCGATGCAAGGGAAATTATATCCTAATACTTGGAACTCCGAGAGCTAGACCGGCTACAGAGGGTGACAGATCGAAGAAGCAGGGTTATAGTATAGGGATTGGTTCAATTCGACTCAATAAAGATGGAGAAGATGATATTTTTTTAGAATAAAGATTGTGTGTGGAAAAGAAGTGGGATGGTTTGAATTTTCAAATGGGGTAAAAGGTTTAAGTAAGAAAAATTGAAAATTATTTTGTTTTTTGTTTTTAAAAAATCCAAAACGGTCGAATTCTAGCCGTTCGCTCCCATGACCAGCTTCATGCCTGCTCGCTTGCATTCCCGCTCACCCCAAGTTGTTGTGGTGTTCGTGAGCCAGGTGGCAGCCTTGGTAGTTCGCCACCGGTCGCATCTACCACAACATACAGTCTTAGGGAGGGAAGGTCCGTTTACAAGTTGGAGCCACTATAGATTTGTTAAAAGGAGATATTGCTTAGACTTTAGAGTCAATTTTATTAATTAGAAATGTTTTAAATCGGATTTGGCATTCGGACCGATGGTTTTTTTTCAAGCTAAACCGTTAGTGGTCAATCTTGATGATTATTAGTAAAAAAGGGGTTGTATAGACACTTGTTTTTATATTGATCGAGAATTATAAATACAGGTACCGGTACTGATGTCGGTATTGGTTCGGTTCTGTAAGGCCCAACCCGAATAAACCAGGTTCAATACCTTAACGCATGATTTATATGATAAAATTCGGGGTTTACTTAAACCTTTAAGAAATCAACATGACTCCGTATAATGTTCAACATAAAACAAGGCTTACGACCATATGTCGGTGCTTACAATGTGTTTACAACTTGGTTAGTAACCCCAACACATTACCATATTTTAAATAAGATATTTGCGGAAACGTTTTATGAGATTTGCACGTTCATGGGAATAGCTTGATCTTTCATCCGACTCCAAAATATCTCAAAACTAGGGTTAAACATTAACAAACAACCCTTTAATTGGTTAGACAAGTCATAAGTTTTAAAACAGAATGAAAATCCAAGTCTGATAGATTTGCATACTGGTGTCTTCTTAAGACAACCTATTCGGTACGGGCCATTTGACTCGTTAAGGACAAGTTTACTAGATTTTGAGCTTTTAACCCAATTCCAATGTTTAATATGCATAAGCTTTGATCCACTAACGGGGCTTTTCCTTTGCTTCTACGACACGCGGTCGTTTATGCATTGGTTTCGAGTTGTTTAATCCTTCAAGGATTCGAAGAATTTTTGCATATATTGATTATTTGAGTTTTTCTAGAGTAAACATCTACGGGACTTCTTAACCTGTTAACATGTATTTAAGCAATGTTTGACCCCCGAATAAGGTCGTATCTATCTATTGTTCACCAGTAGACCCGTTAACCTAATTGGTACATCATCAACCTTTAATTAAGGTCATTTTCTATCCAGGTTTAAGTTCTAATTCAAGCTTCCTAATATGACGCTTCTATGACTAATTTCAAGCATGTATACATTTATATAAGCATGTATGTGTGTGTGTGTATATATATATATATATATAGAGTGAATTACAAGTTTTGTCCTTTACGTTTATACCAAATTTCAACGTATGTCCTTTGCATTTAAAATTGCTGAGATTTGTACTTTATGTTTCAAAATCTTACACATTACGTCCTTTAGCCTTAACCCAGTTAGGTTATCTCGTTAAATCTAATCATGTGCATTGCACATGAGCGTATAATTGTCTTTTTATTCATGTGTGAAAAAACTTAAAAATTATAAATTTTACATCAATAAGGAATATAAATATCCATCTCTCTCCAAACACCATCAGCACCACTTCCTTTCACCAATTACCACCGCCAAATAGAAAGAGCAGCTAAATTATTTGCTTAAACAGCAAACCATGACAATTTCCACATTGATACTTGATCAACAAACTCGACAATAATTTTTCAAAATGTACTACCAAAATAGGGCAACAATATAAAAGAGAGATTAAATAAGTTTAAAAGGAAGAGGCCATGGGGTAGACTTTGGGACCTCCAGCCTATCCTTGATTCGTTGAATCTTCATTTCCTTTTTGGGCCTGGAGTTTTTGTACAATCCTTTAAAAATCTTGCCCTTCTTCATCTTCCCATCTCCTCCCCCGCACACCTCAGGCGCATTAGAAGATGAGTGAACCCGTGTCAACCCAAAATGAAACCTGCAACCTTTGAATTTAATACAGTCTCTCAAAATAGTTACAATTTCCGTCGTCGTTAAAACACAATCTACAAAGTTTAGACCTTTTCTCCATTTCTCTGGCACAATTTTGATCAAAATTTTGCTGAACAACAAAACCGATTCATCATTCTTGGTTAATTAAGCAGATATGGATTTTACAAGAGATTTCAGGTGTGGTTCGAAGTATGGGGCGACAACAGGCTAATTTGTTTGCAGGCTGGAGGTATATAGTGACGGACGACAGGTTACCGGTGAATAGCGACGAGAGTTAGGATTTTAGGTGGGTATCAGTTGAGAGGGATAGAAAGTGTATGGTTGTGGTGATATTTGTTCTATACAGTATGTGTGTGAAATGACCAACCTACCCTCATGTGATTTGCACGTAATCTCATTTAACATTAATAATAAACTGGATGATGACCAAGGACAAACCATGTAACATTTTGAAACAAAAAGTACAAAACTCGTCAATTTTAAACGTAAAGGACATCCATTGAAATTTGGTATAAACGAAAAGGACAAAAGTTGTAATTCAGTCATATATATATACTAGTTGGTAACCGCGCGTTGCGGCGGGTCTAAAAACTACATCAAATTGTATCAATTCATTAAGACGTAAAATTCATCGAAATTTTTTTATTTAAATGATATATTAAATAACGAATACTTGTAACAACATAAGATAATTATTCTTATCTCAACTAAAGTATGATAACATTCGCACGGATTATTGAAATACATTGATTTTAGGTGGATTCTAGTAATAATCCATTCAACAACTCGTAAAGTTAGTTCCATAATACATTTATTCTCAAGACTACACTACCTCACACGTAACACTTTGGTCACGCCTACCACTTAACGATATATACTATTAAATGATACAAACAACTTTGCCAAATAGCTCGTAAATCAAAACTTTACGTTTTGTTTCATACGTGACATACACACATGAATTCACCAAAGTTGCTCCATGTAATAAATAATAAATAATAAGTAGGAGAGGGGATGTACAAGAGGATTTTGCATAAGGGTATTATTGGGAAAAATTTCATGACATTTTGGGTGTGAAGCACTAAACTTTTCATATGCCATCTTAAAAAACATAGGAAATTACTAATGTAGCCATCTCTCCTCCTTAATAAGGTAACATAGATATATATACACACACACACACACATACATGTATGTATCAAATGACTAGATTTGCATATTGGAGAACCTAATCAAAATAACCAGATTTACATATTGGAGAGTTCCACAAAAATGACCAGATTTGCATATTGGAGAATCTCATCAAAATAACCAGATTTGCATATTGAATAATCTAATCAAAATAACCAGATTTGCATATTGGTGAATTTCACCAGAATGACCAGATTCGCATATTGGAGAATCTAATCAAATAACCAAATTTGCACATTTATCTATAAAAAAGGACTTTTGTCCCGTTTAATCTTTAACTAGTTTCATTAAATGACCCATTTGACCATGTTGGTGTATTACTTGCCCTTCAAACAAGGTTATCTTTTACTAATTCCACCAAATGGCCCATTTGACCATGTTAGTGTATTACTTAACCTTCAAATAAGGTTATCTTTTATCAATTCCACCAAATGACCCATTTCCTTAATTAGTGGAGTTTTGAATCTCCAGCTGAGATTACTACAGAACTAGTGTCTAACTTAATCACCAAATTGCCCGGTCGACCACATTGGCGAAATAAATTACTTTCGAATAAGGTTACTAAGCGGTTAGAATTTATCCTATTCACCCAATGACCCATTTGGCTAAGATGGTGTTATTCTTAACCTTCAGCTAATAATCACTGGTCAACTAGAATCTAATTTATCCACGATATAACCCGGTTGATCACATTAGGGCTATTCTTATCCTTCAAGTAAGGATATATAATAACAATGTACATGTCTAGTTCGGATCATCAACATAAGTTACAAAGCAAGAATTCTAACGTATATCTTCCTTAGCCTCACATCCATGGCTCCATGACTACCCAGAGCCACTCTCATTCACACATAATATGTGAATATTTGTTTAGGTTGTTTAGAAACCTATTTGGAACAAAATTACACACACATGGGTAGTGTTTTTCCATTAATCAAGTTTTCTAGCATAAACCTATGCCTAATTCATGCTTTAGCTAATGCTTAACACATGAACTTTCACTTAGGCATTTCGTCAAACACTTGGTGTGCACAACTTTTCTAGTATACTTTTTATGACCAATTGTCATCTCTTATTTACCATTTACCAAGTTTTGCATCATATCACCACAATTTGGTTACGAGACTTGTTATGGCTACAACTATTGCATCTTCATGAACAATATTAGCCATTTAAAGAAGAGGATTTCTTTTGAATATAAAAACCCACTTCCTTCATAACATGTATTCATATGAACATAATCATCACACATGTGTTTATGTCAAACTTAACCAAATTGATATGTATTAAGTTTACTTAATGCTAGAGCAACCTTAATTAGTCACTAATTTCATGCTTTACAACAACCCATGATTTTCATCATAACCAAGCATGAACATAACATCAAAATTAGCCCACTAAAAGGTTACTTTGGGTGTGTATTATGCTTGGATGATTCGTTTTAGGGCTAATGCAAGCAAAACCTTTTTGAATTGGCCTTAAATTGAGCTTATGCTTGAGTTTCTTGGTTAAGTGTGTGTTTTGATCGACATATGCATCTACATATGTTGATCTCCCATTTTTTTTTATTTAACCCAAACTCAAGTTTGGTTGTTGGGCAAATTTAGCCCCTCCTACCTTTTGTCAGGTATATACTAGTTAAAGGCACTAACCGAGTTAGTCTCGTGTAATGTTTGAGCTTTGATTAGCTAACAAGGTTAACGGGGTTAATTCCTAGATTAGGAAATTCGCATAAGTCACGTTTCATTCGGTTCAATTAAAAGCCATGTATGCAGAGTAGTTGGAGATTTTAATAAAATGTATAAAAGGATCAAAATGGGCATAACTAAAAGCTTGTATGCATGGTTTTATTTTATTTTTTAATGGTTTAACGGGTATTTGTGTCATTTTACTCATTAAAAGCTTGTAGTTAGTACCCGCTTTTTCTTAAACGCTAGTACCAGTAGCGTTTCAATATGAAACTTTTTCTCCTAATCTAAAAGTTTCAAGCTCCTTGAACTAAACAAGACTTTTTATTGAGTAAGAGTTTTTTCTTAAATATTTGAAGTATAAGCTCTTAAAAGCTCCTTACCAAACATAAAAATCTTACGGTAAAAATGTTAGGGAGGAAAAGAGATTGCCAAACATAATGATTCAATAAGCCTAATGATTTTTTTTTTGAACGGCAAATTTCCACTCTTTGTGAGACTTGAATCCATGACCTCTTCTTTAAGTGTTTCTAGAAGCATTGCTTCTACCATTGGGCCACCAACCCCAATGCCTTCCAAACATAATGATTCCGTAAACCTTTTAAGAGTTTGTATAATGACTCATAAGGTTTTCAAACGAATTAATACCGTTTTCTAAATGCAAGATTGTTGAACTCATAAATATATATAACTCTTAAAAATGGCATCAATGACAATGAGCACACATACACAAAAAAAAAGGAAAAAAAAAAAAAGAAGCAACAATGATTAATTTTGATACCATTTTAGCCAAATATTACTTGTATATAGTGAGGACGCTAAAATTAATTTTACAATCTTGATATATATAAATTGGTGTAATACTTGTTTAACCTTGTTACATTTGTTAATCATTTTATAAACTTTCTTTTACAAACTTTTTTCCTCGCTTAAAAGTGCGAGCGTCACAATACATTTTACACTTCCTATTGGAAATCATTATTTTGTTATGTCGTATTTGACAATTATTACAATAATAAAAGATTTATCTAATAAAAAAATAAAAAATAAATTAAACCAGCTGGGCTAGCCCAGTTGGCCACCTCAATGAGGATTCGGAAACATAACCTAAAGGTTGTGGGTTCGATTCTGAGGGGGGAGGGTTTACCCACATTATGTGGGGTTCCCGCCTGGGGTTTCCCCGGTTCGACTCGCAGCTCCAGCAGACCGGCCCTAATAAGTCCTACGGGCAGGGGTATCAAACGGCTGTTGGTCGGGCTCGAACTCGGGAAGGATCAGGATTTCACACAAGGATTTCCCAGCTGATCTACGCCTTTCAAAAAAAAAATAAAAAAATAAATTGATTAGTTTGGTAGTAAACTGGAATATAGTTTTGGTAAGCCAATTATTTATAAGATCTTTGATTTTTATTCTTTATAGAGAAATTGATTATTGATTTATTTGGTTGGTATAACATAAACGGTTGTACGTTATCCATACATATAGGGGCCATATCATGTATGGTAAATTGAATGATCGATCACTGTCAAGTTGAAAAAAAACGAAGCCAATTGATTTACATAGTGGGTGCAAATTTTGAACCAAAAATCCCAAAGAAAACTCAATATTAGTATAACAAGATAACCGAACTTCAAAATTCTTTTCGATTCAACCCGAGGTTACTTACCCCCCCCCCCCCCCCCCCCCCTTTTTTTGATAGGCAAGGCTAGTGCATTGGACCAAAGTGTAACGAGTTTTATGTGTTTATTAAACAAAATTCGTGTACATGGATCGTAGCTTCGATTTATTTATATGTTTATGCAATATATAGTTGTTAAAGATATGTTTTGTCACATATGTATAGTTTGAATTTTGTAAAGCTATATGGGTCATTGGTCGTTAAATTGTCGAGTGGGGGCTAAAGCCATGATTGGACATAATGTAATGACATTGTGTGTCTGTTGTGTTATAGTGCTTCTTTGCGTGATAAAAATTTAGCACTTGATCAACTGGGAAAGCATGATGATTGCAATCATCTCTTGTGTTGAATTATACTTCTTCTTCAAGACTTCTTGTTGTTTTTTTTTTATAAATAAAAATATCAACAATTATATATATTGAAAATCCATTGGGAATAGCCGAATAGTGTTACTGAAACCTCCCTCTCCATGAAAAAAAATAATAATAACAAAAACAAGGGGAACACAAGAAAATTATTGAAAATTAAGTGAGACTAGCCTCCAAGATTCTACGTGTTGGAAGGGAGATACTAGAGTTAGCTTGTGCAACTTTGTTAGCGGTATTGTCACCTACCCAACTTAGACCTTCATACAATCCATGACCGGTTTTCGCAGAAGTACCATGTATGTGCCTGATATAGATTACATAGATTTTTAAGCAGTTTGAGTGCAAGAAAATTTATTTTACTAGATTGTGATAGAAACATGGGCGGAGTGTCAAAAAGGGTCAAGTAAAAAAATACTTATTTTAATTAGTTGATTTAGGTTGTATTTTCTTGAATGGGTCAAATAAAAAATTTAGTTAAAAAAAAGGAAATGGACAATCATGTCTAAAAATCTATTTCAATGCATACACCTTCCCAAATCATGTCCTATTCACAATTTTGATTATTATTGTAATATACTCATAGTTAAGTGATAAATTGTTTATACAGAAAATGGAACAAAAAGTGCTAGTGGGTTCCAACCGCACCAGGGCCGTTTTGACATGAACAAAAAGATAACCCATTTCAACCTGAACACGTTTGACATGTTACCCAACCTGTCCATCTTGACACCTCTAGTAACTAGAAAAAGAACAAAGTTATTTACCAACGACGTTGAGAAATAGTGTGCAACTTGAGTTTATCAGCGACTTCGGAAACATTCATAGCATTTGGCAAGTCTTGCTTATTTGCAAAAACGAGTATTGTTGCATCACTCAGTTCACCCTGAAAGAAAAGGCAAAAACAGATGTTTGTTAAGAGAAAAGACAAATAAAGGTTCTTATTTTGTTAAATTGTTAACCACAAGAATCCGTTAGAGAAAACTCACAGGCCCCATTAATACAATGGGATCAGGTAAAGCGCAACTTTTTGAAATTACAATAAAGACGATATAGTAAATTATTGAAAACCTCATTTAGAAGGCGATGCAACTCATTTCGAGCTTGGTAAATTCGTCTTTTGTTATTACTGTCTACTACAAAGATGAGCGCGTGTGTGTTCTTATAGTAATATCTCCACAAAGCGCGAATCTGTTAAACATACATGATGAATTCGAAGAATAAACATTAAGAAAAAAATCGACATACTGAATCTTGTCCTCCTAAATCCCACACAGAGATTCTGATGTTCTTGTACTGATCCAGAGCTTCCACATTAAACCCTTCATGGATACAAGTCCAAATAATTTTATTCCATGCACAATTAACATGCAAATATTTGTACGTGGTAGGTTTGACAAACATTGACTATGATTGGTTTATATAATGAAATGGGGATTTTGTTATTAATTAGCTAGTGATTCTGCATAAAATGGGATTTTATCTTTATGAAATGGTGAGGGTAAATTTGTAATGCAATAGGAATTTTTTTAGATTAATAAATTATGACAAATAAAATAAACATCATAAATTTTTGTCATAAAGATATGTTAATGTGTGTCAAAAAAGTGTCATAAATGCGTGTCTAAAAAGATTATCATAAGCGTGTGTCATAAACAAATGATATGCAAGAAAGTATCATGTTAAATTTATTACCCACCATTAACGACACCTTTTTTTATGTTATCAGACCCTTTCTTGACGCGCAATGCGGATCAAGAGCGTCAAGAAAGGCGTTTTTCTACTAGTGTAGAATGCTTATATGATTGGTTCATGATCTGTATGGATTTAAAGTATTGTTATGGCTAAGATCCCGTAAAAAAGAATGCATGATAGGTTCTACAAGAACACGAAGTTTACATGTGACCCAAAATGTTATGTTTAAATAATGTGAACACACTAGGCTATGCTATTATTTGGTAACTTGGATATCTATATGGTTATTAGAATTTGTTATCGGTTATGTTATCAGTAATAGCCTTGTTGATAATGACATGTATATTATGGTAACTAGCATCACTACTAGAAAAAAAGACCTTCAAAAAAGGAAAACAAGGTCTATCACAATCTAAGTAAACATTTCATTATCAAAATACCAATCTAAGTAAACATTGTTAAATATACCACAAATACTTAATGGTAACAAGGTGTACCACAATCTAAGTAAACATTTGTCAAAATACGAAATCTAACTAGCATCACTACTAGAAAAAAGACCTTCAAAAAAGGGGTCTGATGACAAAAAAAAGTGTCAATGATGGCGGTGTCATAAATTTAACATGACATTTTTTTGAATGTCATCTGTTTATGATACGCGCTTATGACAATCATTTTTTACACTCGTTTATGACACTTTTTTGTGTGTCATCTTTTTTGAAAAAAAAAATTATATACCCTTTTTTCTTTTTGCAGAATTACATGATCATTTTTTTTTTTCCAAATCACTAATACACAAAATCCACAAACCCATTTCATTATAAAAATACCAATCTAAGTAAACATTGTCAAATATACCACAAATACTTATGGTAACAAGGTCTACCACGATCTAAGTAAACATTTGTCAAAATACGAAATCTAAGTAAACATTTGCCACTGTACCCTTTTCTTGCCCCCGGCCTCCCATGAATATTTCATCTGTGGCTGCCGAGAGATGAGGGAACCCATGTCTCCAGTCAAGTCTACAATATGATCACCACTCTCCAGTTGTTTCCTTGTCTAACACAAAAAAAATATAGTCAAACATTTAACACATCATGTTTCATTCTTATGCCCATGCACATACATCATCAGCAACATCAAATACCTCATCAAAACTTAATTGCAGTAGATGATTTTGTAAGGCAGATATTTCTTCTTCAAGTTTCTCTCTATTTATGAACCTCATTTCCAGCATCTTGCAAAGCTTTACTATTTCAGTATTTCCTGCCACCGAGAAACGCGGTTTATGTTGTCCGCAGCCATATAAAAAGATAAACATGGGCTTTATATTAATTACAAACCTTCATAGCCTATAAGATCAAAAGTTATTTAGTAAAAAATGGTTGAATATCAAATTTGAA
Source organism: Ambrosia x helenae (assembly GCA_030844895.1). NCBI lineage: Eukaryota > Viridiplantae > Streptophyta > Magnoliopsida > Asterales > Asteraceae > Ambrosia > Ambrosia x helenae. Next base: position 54,445 of record JAUTDX010001852.1, on the reverse strand, counting down.
ATAATAGGTTTACTTGCTCTTTGTCCAAATATTATAGTACTTGATGTCTCTCCTCTATAACGAGGAGATGGACCAATGGTTATGACAAGAGAAGTTCTTGTTGTGCCTACAAAATAAGTTTTTAACATTAATTTGAATCTCTATATATAATAGTCAAATAACATGATACCAGATCTAAAATCTTTTATTAAATGAAAAATATAAAGAACTGATTACAACTCTAGAACAAGATCAACTGATCTACAAGACAAACTGAGAAAATATTCTATACAAAAACTCTCTATCAAACCTAATCTGTAACTGGACACTATAACATTACCAGATTCGAGGTGAATCTGGTACTATCCTTACAAACCCTAGATTACTGAGAGAGACGAATAACAAGAACGATAACAAAGAAAACTAAACTCGTTAACGATTGATCAGCTCTGCTTTTATAGACGATATTATAGGTTCGGTAAGAAACACAACCGAACCTATTATGACCGTTGATCAATCTAAAGAAACACATTAATAAACGATCTGAGCCTTTAATCTTGTGAGCCTGGATTGCCACATCAGCTTATATCCCGAACCACCAGCTTCTGACCCGAACCTCCACAAGTGGTCGAAATGGGCCATCATCTTTGGACCTTTAGTTCTTGGACTGCTACACTTCTTATTTGGGCCAACTCTTTCAGACTCTATACAACATGGACTTGGATCAGATTCACTTCAGCCCACCTGCACATATCTCATGCAACATGTTCAAGTATTTATAAATTTAACATTTTATAATTCTGATTTTACTAATCTTAATATTAAGATTGGATGATAGGTATATTTTAACACCCCTCCTCAAGCTTAATATTAAGCTTATTCAAGTTTCAGAATCCAAATGGGTCAAACATCCCTAAGGATGTACATATTTCATCATGTAGCCCAACACCAAGACCTTTGGTCATGATATCAGCTACTTGTTTCTCAGAACACACTTTGATAGTCTTTATATATCCTTTAGAAATTAATTCTCTTAAGAAAAATATATCAACTTCAAAATGCTTAGTTTTATCGAAAAACACTGGATTGGCTGCAATTGATATTGCAGCACTATTATCACACAACATACTTATAGGCAATTCAACCTTTACTTGCAATTCTTCTAGCAAGTTAATAAGCCAAAGAATCTCACAGGCAGTGGTACACATTGCTCTATATTCAGCTTCTGCTGAAGACCGAGCAATTGTAGACTGTTTTTTACTTTTCCAGGAAATGAGATTGTTTCCCAGAAATATACAAAAACCAGTCACTGACTTTCTAGTGTCAACACATTTGGCCCAGTCAGAATCTGAATAAGCCAAGAGGTTAAAGGATGAACTTTTCCTGAACCAGATTCCCTTACCTGGAGCCCTCTTTAAATATCTTAACAACCTAATAGCAATTCTCAAATGACCTTCAGTAGGCTTATGCATGTATGACTAAGATAGTGTACAGCATATGATATATCTGGTCTAGTATGAGACAGATATATCAGTTTGCCTACTAACTGTTGATAACCAGTTATGTTGGCTAACACACTTGGATGGTCATTGCATATTGCAGTTAAGGTATGATTAGGCTCCAAAGGGCTGTTGACCGGTTTGCATGCAGTCATACCATACTCAGTCAACAGATCCAGACAATACTTTCTCTGGGAAAGACACAAGTTATCATCTTGTGATAACACTTCTATTCCCAAGAAATATTTAAGTTCCCTAAATCCTTGATAAGAAAGTTATCTTTTAAACATTTCTTAACATTATTCAATTCATTGACACTATTACCAGTTAACACTATGTCATCCACATAAACCAGTAACAAAACTATGACTTCACCATAAACCTTAACAAACAAAGAGTAATCACATTTACTCTGAACAAACCCAGAATCACACAGAACACTAACAAGTTTTTCATTCCACATTCTGGGTGCCTGCTTAAGACCATACAGTGACTTATTCAATTTACATACCTTAGTTTCATTTTCAGAAAAATAACCCTCAGGCAAAGACATATATACATCTTCATGTAATTCACCATATAGAAAAGCATTATTAACATCAAGTTGGAATAACTTCCAACTGTTTTGTACAGCAACAGACATAACACACTTAACAGTTACAAATTTTACTACTGGAGAAAAAGTTTCTTCAAAAATCTATGCCCTGCTTTTGGCTATACCCCTTAGCCACAAGCCTGGCTTTAAACCTATCTATCTCTCCACTAGACTTGTACTTAATTTTGTAGATCCATTTGCACCCTACAAGACTCCTACCTTTAGGTAGATCTACTAATGTCCAGGTGTTATTCCTGTTAAGTGCCTCTATTTCTTCATTCATAGCATTGATCCAGTTAGGATCTCCAGATGCTTCTTTGAAGCTTCTGGGTTCAATGCTTTTATTTAACATACTAGCAAAAGCCCTATGTTCACAAGTTAAATTTGAATAGTTAACAACCTTTTCTACCCCAAACTTTACCTTACCCTCTACTATGAAGTCATCTAGTCTTCTTGGAAGAACAGAACTCCTAGTACTCCTTCTAATGGTCTGATTTGTTTGGTCATTGCCCTCAGATCCTATTGGATTATCATCACTAGGTGTCACATGCTCAGCCCTGTCAACACTTTTATTAGCATCAAAGAACTGAGAACTGGAATGTTCATCCAAGTTCTGATGCTTCAAAGGTGACTGCTGAGACCCATGTGTCTCTACCTCTTCCTTACCTAACTCCCTTCCCTCATCATTGGGCAGATCAGGTTGATTGGATGTATTATTTTCATAAAGGTCAAAAAAATTCAATGAGTCTATATTTTGAAAATGAGTATCATAGAACTTAGTGTAAACATCTTTATCTTTAAATGGAAAAATAGTTTCATAAAATTTTACATCTCTTGAATAAGAGACAGTTCTAGTTTCCAAACTATATATTTTATAACCTTTTTTCTCATTTGAGTAACCTATGAAAACACATTTTTCTGCCTAGGAAGGGTTTAAAACCATAGATGAGTTCATAGGGTGTTCTTCCATTAAGCACAGATGAGGGTGTCCTATTAATCAAGTAGGAAGCAGTTAACACACATTCACTCCAAAATCTAACAGGTAAATTACTTTGAAATAACAAAGACCTAGTGACATTAAGTAGGTGTCTATGCTTCCTTTCAACTATTCCATTCTGCTATGGTGTATAAGAGCATGATGTTTGATGAATAATGCCCAATGACTTAAAATAGGCAGTCATTTGATTATTCACAAACTCAGACCCATTGTCACTTCTAACACATTTAATTACTTTAGAAAACTGTGTTTTAAGTATATTGACAAAATCTTGAACATGTTCAAACACCTCAATCTTACTTTTCATTAAACACACCCACACAGCCCTGGAATAGTCATCAACAATAGTCAAGAAGTACTTAAACCCCTCCTTGCTAGCAACCCTATAAGGCCCCCATACATCTAGGTGCACCAGTTCACCTAGAGCAGTGGTCTTATGGTCACTTAGAGGGAATGGTTCTCTATGCTGCTTGGCCTTGTGACACACATCATAAGGTAAGCTTTCATTTCGAACCATTTTAACACCTAAGACATCCTCTAATTTCTGGATAACTATATCAGAGGGATGTCCCATCCTACCATGCCACAATTCATAATCTTTATTTGTAATTCCTACCTTATTACTAACAAAGGATCCTCCACAAAATAGAGACCTTCTAGCTGGTTACCAGTCACCAGGACTTTCCTGGTTGACAAGTCCTGAATGTAACAATTATTTTCATCAAAACCAACAAACAAATGATTGTCTTTAACCAACTTATGAACAGAAATCAAATTAACACTGTAATCAGGAACAACAAATACATCATATAAGGTAACTTTATCATTTATTTTCAAGTTTCCTATCTTAGTAACCTGAGCATTTGTTCCATTAGGGTGTTTAACTTGTATGTTGAGATCAGAGACATCTATGTAATAAGTCAAATCATGTTCACTAGTGACCATGTGTTGATTTGCCCCTGAGTCTATTATCCAGCCCACTTTAATTTTAGTTCCCCCCACATTAAAACAGAAAATGGGCTTAGCATACACATTTGCACAGAATGGAGGAAACAAGCTACCTGACACATTATGACTTTGAGGAGGATCAATGGTCTTATCTGAAATCAAACTTAATAGTTTAGACAATTGATCACTAGTCAAAGTAGATATAGGAACATCAGTTTTTTCACAGCAAGTATTATTTACATTAACCTTTTTTCCCTGAGTTCCCCTGGGTTTAGCCCAAGGTGGATATCCAATTAGTTCAAAACATTTCTCAATTGAATGTCCTACCTTGTTACAATGTGTACACTTAAGTGCAGGATTGTAATTTTTAGTTACTCTTTTAGAAAAATCAACAGGTTGAGTTGTTTTAGACATAAAACCCATAGGTTGACTCTTTTTTGACCCAGTGCTAGAGTTTCTATGGGATTCTTCCCTAGAAACTATAGCAAAAGCCTCTTTTACACTAGGAAGAGTATCTTTAATTAACAAACTAGTTCTGACATTTTGATACACATTGTCTAACCCCATAAGAAACTGCATTAACTTGATCATACTACTAAAATTATTAAATTCCCTAGCAGCATTGCAAGTACAAGCAGGTAACTGTAAAATCTGATCTAACTGTTTCCACATAATGTTCAGTTTATGATAATACTCAGACACAGAAATACCATTTTGAGTAAATGAATTTATCTTTTGGTATAAATCAAACACCACAGAACCATCTATTTTATCATATGTCTCTTTTAATTCATCCCAGACATCACAAGCAAGTTTAGAGAAAACATGTCCCATATACAAATCTTCTCTAATAGAGTTAAGAATCCATGTTAATACAATCGAATTACATCTATCCCACTGTCTAGCTAACACAGGATCAGTCTCAGATTTAACACATGTTTTATCAATAAACCCCCATTTGTTTTTAACTTGCAGTGCCAAAGTTAAGCTATTAGCCCATACAGAGTAGTTTTCTGATCCTTTTAATTTTATAGATGTAATAGTTAAGTTGCTAGAATCAGAAGCATGCAAGTACAAAGGATTACTAACATCAAGTTTATTGATTAAGGTTTCATTTGCCCCACCATTACCCCCGTTTCCCAATAGGTTGGGACCACCATCTGGTGGATCCTGATCACCCATAGTATACTTGTTTTAATCAAGAACACACAAGAGAACACAGAAGCAACAATGAACACAAATCAAATAAGCAACAACAAATTACACAACAATGAATCAACTAACACCAATATCAAGCACTCACAGCAAGAAACAAACAGAGACAGACACAACCACGGCGAAGCCTCGCTGGTGATCCAGATAGCCGGTTCCTCAAGGGTACCGACCCAGGTCCTCACGAGGGGCCTTCCTAGACCTAAGACCAACCCTAAAGCTAAATCAGGTTCTCAGCCCTGAGCATACGACTCCTTATACAACTCTATTAAAAACAGTAAAGAAAGGAACGATTCACCAATATGACCCAAGTTAGGGTTTCCAAACAACTCGTAGTGTCAACCTTCGAGGGTTGATCACCAGAGAGCAAAAAAGTGCTTTACTCCTCACGAACCAGATCCAAGCAATCAACGGCTCCACAGATCAAAGCCCCAATATCACAGCGGAATATAAAACCCAGACGATCTACACCGATCAAGAACAACTTTGATCGATCAGTATCAGATCTCAATCTAAACCTAGAGCTCTGATACCAAGTCAAATAACATGATACCAGATCTAAAATCTTTTATTAAATGAAAAATATAAAGAACTGATTACAACTCTAGAACAAGATCAACTGATCTACAAGACAAACTGAGAAAATATTCTATACAAAACTCTCTATCAAACCTAATCTGTAACTGGACACTATAACATTACCAGATTCGAGGTGAATCTGGTACTATCCTTACAAACCCTAGATTACTGAGAGAGACGAATAACAAGAACGATAACAAAGAAAACTAAACTCGTTAACGATTGATCAGCTCTGCTTTTATAGACGATATTATAGGTTCGGTAAGAAACACAACCGAACCTATTATGACCGTTGATCAATCTAAAGAAACACATTAATAAACGATCTGAGCCTTTAATCTTGTGAGACTGGATTGCCACATCAGCTTATATCCCGAACCACCAGCTTCTGACCCGAACCTCCACAAGTGGTCGAAATGGGCCATCATCTTTGGACCTTTAGTTCTTGGACTGCTACACTTCTTATTTGGGCCAACTCTTTCAGACTCTATACAACATGGACTTGGATCAGATTCACTTCAGCCACCTGCACATATCTCATGCAACATGTTCAAGTATTTATAAATTTAACATTTTATAATTCTGATTTTACTAATCTTAATATTAAGATTGGATGATAGGTATATTTTAACACCCTCCTCAAGCTTAATATTAAGCTTATTCAAGTTTCAGAATCCAAATGGGTCAAACATCCCTAAGGATGTACATATTTCATCATGTAGCCCAACACCAAGACCTTTGGTCATGATATCAGCTACTGTTTCTCAGAACACACTTTGATAGTCTTTATATATCCTTTAGAAATTAATTCTCTTAAGAAAAATATATCAACTTCAAAATGCTTAGTTTTATCGAAAAACACTGGATTGGCTGCAATTGATATTGCAGCACTATTATCACACAACATACTTATAGGCAATTCAACCTTTACTTGCAATTCTTCTAGCAAGTTAATAAGCCAAAGAATCTCACAGGCAGTGGTACACATTGCTCTATATTCAGCTTCTGCTGAAGACCGAGCAATTGTAGACTGTTTTTTACTTTTCCAGGAAATGAGATTGTTTCCCAGAAATATACAAAACCAGTCACTGACTTTCTAGTGTCAACACATTTGGCCCAGTCAGAATCTGAATAAGCCAAGAGGTTAAAGGATGAACTTTTCCTGAACCAGATTCCCTTACCTGGAGCCCTATTTAAATATACTTAGTAATGGTTTGATACATGACTTATCAATACGCGCATAACCAGCAAAATTCACAAGAAACACGCACATACTTCTTAACACGCACATTAATGTTATTAGTATTTGAGTTCAAAACGAGCTGACAACATTTACCCATTTATTTTAAAGTGTTTAATTAATTCTAACAGCTAAAAACAAGTAAATTAAAAAAAATACTTTAAAATGGAATATAAATACCACAAATGTACACTTAATAAGACACACTAATTATTTTCACACAGAGATAAATTTTGGACATGTCATTCGGCCAACTAGACCTGTACAGAAGATTTGCCCGTTCAAACCAAAATCAATTTTTCATCTTGTTATGAACATCTCGATGTAGTTATTTTAAATGCGTTATTTTAAAATGGAATTCTTTAGAAAATCTAGTGTATATTGTTTTGTATATGATACGGCAATACGACATACCAAACTACACGGTACGCTATAGTGCGTACCGAATGAAACACTAACCCAAATAAGTGTAGTCGGGTTCGGGTATAATAGTTTTTTCGGGTTTGGGTTAATCAGGTAAGGTACTTTCTTGGGTCGGGTTCGGTTATATGTTACTGGTTAAAAAGAACACCCCTAGCTATATGGATGCATATATGAATCACTAATTACATGATTAAGCTATAATCAATTAAAATAGATCTTAGATGATTAGAAGCCATCATTCTTTGTTCAATTGTTCATATGCACATACATATATTCATTAGTAACTGTAACTCATATGAGAAACAAAATTTTATTATTCCGAAAAGTTATACATAGACTTATATTATTTTTAGCTGTTCCTTTACATGTCATAAATCTCTTACTTTCTTTATAGTTCTGTAATATCCATCCCTGCAAATGGTCCCTTCATTCTTCGTGATCTTGCTCGACCCAACCGCCCGTCACCTGGTACGTACTCATCCTCTAAAATCACATACTCGCAGTGTTTCAATTTTTTTTTACAAAATGGTTACCATTTTGCAGCCATTGCCACCTGATGTTGTGAGCAATTATTTGGAGATCAAAATCCGAGAAGGCCTAGTAATCGTATCAGCAAATGGAGGGTATTGTTGGGCATTGGGGATCAAACGAATCAATGGTAATTACTATTTTGCTAATGGATGGAAAAATGTGGTTCAAGATATCAAGTTATGTATTGGCGATTTTCTTTACTTTCGGTCCCTTGACCAATCCAACTTCATAATGTCTGTCCATTGTCTAAACGGGTGCGAAAAAGTGTTGCCACCTAAGGTAGAGCATGTTGGTTCTACGAGTGATGTTGAGGAAGATGAAACAGAAGATGAAAAGACGGAGAAAGAAAATGTTGAAGTTGAATATGTTGTTATTGAAGATGATGGCAAAGACGATGATCCTTACTTTACGTTGATTATCACTAAAACCTACAGATACATGTTGCCACCTAAGGTAGAGCATGTTGGTACTACGAGTGATGTTGAGGAAGATGAAATAGAAGATGAAAAGACGGAGAAAAAAAATGTTGAAGTTGAATATGTTGTTATTGAAGATGATGGCAAAGACGATGATCCTTACTTTACGTTGATTATCACTAAAACCTACAGATACATGTTGGTAAGATTTATGATTTGTTAAAAAGAAAATTTATTGATTATGTGAATTTAATTAACATGTTGGTATTGTTAGCGGTTCCATGTGGAATTTGCTAGGTTAGTGGGAATGAATGTTGAAGAAAAAATGACAATAAAAAATAAGGATGGAAAAGAATGGGATGCGAGTTTGCGAGTGGAGATGTCACATGGTACGAAAATGTACTATTTGGCGTCCGGATGGCTTGATTTCCAGCGACAAAATGGCATATCCGAGGGAGATGAATGCGTAATCAAGTTTGTTAGACGTGAAGGGAAGTTATTGGTAAAAAAAATCACCGCGCAACAAGGGCCGACAGGGAAGAGGGGGCAACTAGCAAAGCAACCACAACGATCGTACCAGTGACGGGGGTTGTGGAAAGGAAGAGGGGGCGACCGACAAGGCAGCCACAACCATTCGGCAATTGTAGTTGAGACTGTTATATTTGGCAAAAAAAAGATGTTAACTAATTTTTATTGAATTAACTTAAGGCTGTTTTAGGAGTTTGGAAGGTGTGATTTGAAATGTTATTCAAGAGCTGAAGTATGTTTTCATTTCTCCATGTCTTATTTGTTTCCTATTTATCACACACTCATGAATGCTACAAAGTTTCTATTTTTATGTTGTCACTATGAAGATTATAAAATGTACACAACAAAGTGAAAACAACATGAACATGAGCGCCTTTTTGTTGGCGTTCATGTTCATGTTGTTTTCACTTTGTTGTGTACATTTTATGATCTTCAATATAGACAAAATAAAAATTGAAACTTTGTAGCATTCATGAGTGTGTGATAAATAGGAAACAAATAAGACATGGGATGGAGAAATGAAAACATACTTCAGCTCTTGAATAACATTTCAAATCACACCTTCCAAACTCCTAAAACAGTCTTAAGTTAATTCAATAAAAATTAGTTAACATCTTTTTTTTTGCCACATATAACATTCTCAGCTACAATTGCCGAATGGTTGTGGCTGCCTGCCGGTCTCCCCCCTCTTCCTTTCCACAACCCCCGTCACTGGTACGGATGGTTGTGGTTGCTTTGCTAGTCGCCCCCTCTTCCTTGTCGGCCCTTGTTGCGCGGTGATTTTTGTTACCAATGACTTCCCTTCACGTCTAACAAACTTGATTACACATTCATCTCCCTCGGATATGCCATTTTATTGCTGGAAATCAAGCCATCCGGTCACCAAATAGTACCTTTTCGTACCATGTGACATCTCCACTCGCAAACTCGCATCCCATTCTTTTCCATACTTATTTTTCATCGTCATGGTTCCTTAGCATTCATTCCCACCAACCTAGCAAATTCCACAGGGAACCGCTAACAATACCAACATGTTAATTAAATTCACATAATCAATAAATTTTCTTTTTAACAAATCATAAATCTTACCAACATGTATCTATAGGTTTTAGTGATAATCAACGTAAAGTAAGGATCATCGTCTTTGCCATCATCTTCAATAACAACAAATTCAACTTCAACATTTTCTTTTCTCCGTCTTTTCATCTTCTGTTTCATCTTCCTCAACATCACTCGTAGTACCAACATGCTCTACCTTAGGTGGCAACACTTTTTCGCACCCGTTTAGACTATGGACAGACATTATGAAGTTGGATTGGTCAAGGGACTGAAAGTAGAGAAAATCGCCAAGACATAACTTGATATCTTGAACCACATTTTTCCATCCATTAGCAAAATAGTAATTACCATTGATTCGTTTGATCCTCAATGCCCAACAATACCCTCCATTTGCTGATACGATTACTAGGCCTTCTCGGATTTTGTTCTCCAAATGATTGCTCACAACATCAGGTGGCAATGGCTGCAAAATGGTAACCATTTTGTAAAAAAAAAAAAAATGAAACACTGCGAGTATGTGATTTGAGAGGATGAGTACGTACCAGGTGACGGGCGGTTAGGTCGAGCAAGATCACAAAGAATGAAGGGACCATTTGTAGGGATGGATATTACAGAACTATAAAGAAAGTAAGAGATTTATGGCATGTAAAGCAACAGCTAAAAATAATATAAGTATATGTATAACTTTCGGAATAATAAAATTTTGTTTCTCATATGAGTTACAGTTACTAATGAATATATGTATGTGCATATGAACAATTGAACAAAGAATGATGGCTTCTAATCATCTAATGTGACATAGCATATTTTATTGAATTTCAGTCAATATTGTTACCTGTTACATTAGCTTAATTAGTTAGATCCTTGGAGTACTTGAGAGTTGTTATGGAATCATATTCATCTTACTTATGTATTTTTCCATGAAAAAAAGTTGGAAAATATGCATCTCCTAAGTAAAAAAACAATATTTGGTGCAAGATCTTAAGTAAAAAAAACAAGATGGATATTATGAAACAATATTTGAATAGTTCAACTAACACAATCTAAGTGTAGCAGAAACATAACTGATTTTATTCCTTGAAAAATCAAGTTTTAAGGATTTAAAAGATACCAACACAGATCATACTGAGTACAAAAAAATGTAATTAACACACAAGCATGATTATTACCTCACAGAAAAGAACAGGAGTAGCAGTGTGGACTCAAAAACAGGAGGCAGAGTTGGTGTATGTGTTAAAACCATCAAATGTTTTGTGAACTAATAGAGTCATATAAAAGAAGGCATTTGTATGATACTTTGGAGATGTCAACTATATGTAGCTAGCTAGCTAGGTTTTGTAGCTAGGTGGATGAAGAATATAATCATTAAAAAAAGAAAAACATCATATGCACTCAATCTACACCTTATACTATCTAATTGGTGTAAGTGTCAAAAATTAAATCAAAGTATCACACAATTGTATTATGAGTTTAGATCTTTTAAGATTTACAATCAATTCAAAGAACTTTTATTTTTAGACCTAACACTATATACATTACCAATGTTCATATCAAAAATCACACTTTCTAAAAAGGAGGTTTACTCTGAAATGATCACAACACTAAAAAAATGTAACAATGCAAACACATAGTCAAGGAGTCAAGGTCATGTGCATTACCAAAATGCCTTTGTTATTTTCCATTAAAATGTTGGAAAATATGCATCTAGTTATGAATGTATAAACAATAAGATTTTAAGAAAAGCTGAGTGAACATAAATCTTAAACCTATTGTAGAGAAGCTAGTTATAATTAGTACTTTTATATCAAGTTCTAACTTGTAACTGAGTTGGAGTTGAATTTTTACCTGAACAAATACGAATATGATAGTAAACAACAGTTAGAGGTGTTTGATGAAGTTTGATAGTGTTGTAGTGTTTGTGTGGAAGATATATATAAAATTAAAACCATAATGTTAAGGTTAATGCAGCTGTCAATTACTATATTTGACATGCACAAGTTGGTTGTGCGGAAAAGCTACTCTTATATGATATCTGGTCTTTATTTTTGCAACCTTTTTGTTCAACTAGTTGTGTAGACAAGGTGAATGTGCAGAATTATGGACTGGTTTTTACAACATTTTTGTTCAACTAGCTGTGTAGACAGGGTGAATGTGCAGAATTATGGACTGGTTTTTTATTTTGTGGGTTCTGTAGGTTTGATTACCGGATTAGACGCCTTACTTGGTAATGAAAATAATGTTCTAGATTCATGACTGTCACTAACAGAAAACATGATTGTCAATACTGAATCATTATAGGATCAAAAAAGAGATTAAAAAAAACTAAAAAAAATTGAACATACCTGCGATTGAGAATGCTTCTCTGCTGTGTTTGAGACTTTGATCATATATAGGGCATAGGGTTAGAGGTTGTTTATATAGATTACAATGCATTACTTGTTTAAACAATTAAAGATATGATTAGATATTACTAGTTATAAAATGGTAAAGGATAAAACTTAAAAAAAAACATTGCTTTATTTGTCTAGGAGAGAAAAGCGGCCTAGGGTCACTTCTAGGAAATTCATCGCCTAGGCGCCCTAGGCGCTCGCTTTTAACAAACATATGGCATTATATATACAGGGACTATTTTTTTAAACGGATAATAGATGACTAATTTGCATGTATGCATGAATCGATACATTGGCCTGAAAAACACTTGTTTATTTGTTATTTAGGTCGAAGCACCCAGGTTTAAGTAAAAAAGCCTGCAAAGAGCAATACATGAATGAAAAGAAAAAGACAGTGAAGAAGGCTAATAAAAAAACCCGTATATGGTGTAATGTAGACAAGTTTAACAAAGCTTTGGAACTGGACAAAATAGATGACCATAAAAAAGATGTTATGTTAGAAACCTCTTTTGCACGGCTTCTAGACTTGAAGGAGAGAAAGATAAGAGTAGAACAGTATTTAGTCAAATTAATGGCTAGTCATTTTAAGTGGGATGAAAAGAAGCTAGCTATAAAAAATGGGGTGAGAATAAAGAATATGATATTACAGTTGATGAGTTTTCTCGTATAATGGGCATACCAAATGGAAATGGCTCACTAGTTGATGATAGTCAGACATTTGATTGCTGTGGTTTATATATATAAAAAAAATTTAAGTTTCACAATCTGGTTTTTAAAAATGGAATCACCAATCTAAACCACACAACACGGCAGGTGTACCAGTCGTAGTGTAGTAAAGTCGGTAAGACCGAGTATCAATCCGTGGACACTGATATGCAGCCCTCGATACTAAACCTCTATCGAGTCCTAATCTAGATAAAAGAGCATGATTGTCAACTAAAAAATAACTAAAACGATAAACAAGTAACCAAATAAAATAAGACAAGAAATAAACAAGCAGGAAAGGACGAGAGATCAAAGAGTAAACGCTTACGAAAGAGGAATCAGAAATGGGGAGGATGGCTTCCTAGACTGGGAATCCTACTGATAAAGCTGAAAGCTAACGGGAAATGGATACTCGAATGACTACCGTGATCTACGAGTATAACCAACTCGGGAAACACTATAGTATCTAGATCTCCTCTCGGTCTCACTAGAACAGTAAATGAAATCCTCAGCGGTCGTGAAGCTCACCGGGCAAAGAATGGATCACCTCTCGGTCTCACCAAACATACAAGTTTACGCACCCAAAGATTAGATCTCCTCTCGGTCTCACTAATCACCAAATACCTAATGGTATCAAGGGGTGAATCTATTCCTAAAGGTAAATGTTTGGGAAAGCGGATAAAAAAAAGATACCGGGAAAGAAATTCACTCTCGTGTATCTAACCAAATAAACCAATAAAATCCTAACAAACCCACAACATATCTCCTCTCGGTCTCAAGGTAGGTGACAAACCCAAACGATGTTAAATACGCAATTTCTAAATCCTAAGTCAACCCATCAAATCTTCACACAAAGCAAATGATAAAAATATGCAACTTTTTAATTTAAAAACACTAAATCAATAAATTATAGCCACATATGAATCTAAAAACATAACGTAAACATCATTCGGGTGATAAATCACAACAAAAACCAATAAAGTTTAGTTTTTTATACATAAACGAGTGCCAAACAAGTGTCAAATCCCAAAAACCATCAATAATAATCAATAATCATCCCAAGTCTAGGCAACCAAAACAAGATCTAGCTACTCATAGTCCATAGCAAAACAAAATAAATAAGTTCATAATCAAAATTCATAACAAGAATAATGAAAATAAACCAATAAAAGCAAACCAAAATAGTGTCTCTTGAGCTCCCCAAACTCCCAAAATCTTGGACCTTCACATTTTTGTTTGTTGTTGTCTCGAGAGAATGATCTAAAGCTCACCAAAATTATTATTAATTTTATATAGCCCTGAGCGAGATGCTATGTATAGCCCTGAACGAAATGCCGTTTAAAAAAAATATTATATATATTTTTGTGCTGCAATTGATCAAAATAGAATGTGATAGCCCCCTCTCGATGTCAGCTCCTCCTTTTTTTATAACACAACCGCCTTCCTTCTTATCAAACCTCGTACCTTATTTTTGTCAAGTGGGCCGAGCCCATTCTCGTTTAATAAATTGCTTCATTTTTTTTTTGTTAGCCTAAGCACAATTAAATGCAGCCCAAAGAGTAACTATAGTTCAGCCCAATTTGATTGTCGCCTATTTGCCTAATCTCGTTTTGGCCTTGGCTCAATAGTTTCTACAACACAAAAATTAAATAAGAGTAGTCCAAATTAAATATTTACTTAGATGACCCGACCCATTCAAATACTAAAAATTTAATGAGCCTCAAGTTTAACTCAAATGTGCCATTTAAGCTCATTTTCTTTTTAACCCTAAAATAACTAATACAAACCAATAATGAGTAGTATTTAATAAAAACTAACCCAAAAATTATTTAAAATGTAGGAAATCTTGATATAAATATATGTATATTTTAGAGCGTATCAAACATCTCCACACTTATTCATTTGCTTGTCCTTAAGCAAATATCAAACAACACATCATACCCACACTTAGACCAAATACGACTAACATCTAGCAAAGCCTAAGCAAGCTACAAATCCTAAGGACACAAAGAAATCACAAGACTTACAACGGTCAAGAAGCATACGGCCCCAACTAGTCAAAGGTGATACAATTTAAAAAAAAACATGGGACTACCTAATCAAGCTTCACTCCCCATCAAGATTCCAACCAAACCAAGCTAGTACCCCTCAGAAACATCTCTCATCACTCGGTGTATATCAATTATAACAAGTGATCCCTCAATACCTAAACATGAAGCTTGAGACACATAGGCTTGTACAAGGATCAAATATTCACCTAAATGGTTTGGACTAACATTAATCAAGAGGACTTATGGGGTAGGCAGGGCTAAGGGTATGATATATTTGGGAAAAAGTGGCTAAAAAGAAACATAAATCCGGAAAAAATAAACTCAAAACATAAAAACAACTAAGATGGGTAATTTTGACCCATATCTAACTTATTCTATTTTTTTTTACTCAACAATTTATTTATATACAACTTGAACAACTTTTTTTTTTTTTTTCTTTTTCTTTCTTCTTCTTTTTTTTTCAACTTTTTATTCTTTTTTTTCTTTTATAATAAATATATCTATTTTTTTCAACAACTAAACTAGAACTCAAAACCGGATAAAAAAAAATAAAAGTGATAAACATGGTAAACAAACGAAAAGGGAAAAGGCTCAAAGTGGTGACTAAGGGTATATCAAACGGGTCAAAAAAAATGAAAAACAAAAAGAAAGAAAAAAGGCTAAGATGTGGGTGATCCTAAATGCCTCTATCATGCCAATGCCAAGTCGAAACCCAAGGTCTAAAAATGTATCATGATGCACAAGTTCTGTAATCAAGCGACATGTAGGTAGCACTCAACAAATGAAAGTGAATACCATAATAATCGAATAGGCTCAAAACCTCACTATCAAGTGTGGGAATGGGATGTCGGTAAAAGCCAAGAGTGGTCTTCCTCAATCAGGTTTGTTCCACTATCATAAGTATCTCAAAAAACCATTTTACTTCAAAAACCGACTAGCTGGACCTACTTTACTGTCGCGCAACTTAAAGAAATCTCGTGCCCCAAGAAATGCAAACCCACATCGACCCGCCTTCAGCTTACGCTTTACAATGGCTAAGGCGTGTCTTTTGTGTGTAATCAATCACATCGGGACTTGCAAAAACTTTTATTATTTCTTTTTGTATTTTTCAAAATTTTTACTCTTTTTTTTAGACTTTTTTTCTTTTTTTTTCTCTTCTTTTTTTTTTTTTTGATTTTTTTGATTTTTTTTTTTTGAAAATATAAATTTTATTTATTTACTCAATCCCCACACTTAAAACGCACATTGTCCCCTATGTGTGTCAAAAGTGGATAACATAAACTAAAAGAGGAGCATCCTACGAACGTTCAATTGCCGGCGCGATCAAGCATACCCAAGTAATAACCTGCATGACAACTCAAATGCTCGCGAATCGCGGCAACACAAAGAAACAAACTATTAATAATAATAATATGGCTTGAAAACGATCTTCCCCGAATGGAGATTGAGTACGGGGGAGATGCTTCTACACCATTTTTCTTCTTCTTTTTTTTTTTTTGCAAAGTTTAATATAAAAACTCAAAATAAAGAAAAGCAAAAATAAAATAGAAATAAGCTCAACTAATAGTACACTCGAGCGAATACCCGAGAACAAATCACAACGAACAAACCTATGGAGGGTGAAAGGAGACTGCCTCCACCTCGCAAGCTCCACCCGGACTACCGATGGTCATGAACTACAAAAGCATGATCATCCTCAACCATCTTGTTCGATCCCCAACTAGTCCACCAATGGCTAATACTTATCAACGGCTGATCACTCCGCCTCTTTATTTCAACCCAACAATCTTTATACATACCGTGACCAAAATATATACGACACATGTAGTGAAGGGATCGGCCGTCCCTCCAAATGGTGTACACCTCAACTATATTCTAGGTCAGTTGTCTTTGAGCCATCTCCCGTGGTTCTGATGATTGGGGAGGTGATCCATCATCTGCTTCTTCCACAGGCCAGCTATACTCAATCTCACTTCCTTCATCCTCTTTGATCTCCTTTGTTGGCTCTCCAAACAGTAATGCTTCTAATTCATCAAGATCGCCAACAGGGTCAAAATGTCCTCCATCTGTGCTCGGTAAATCCACCAACTCATCTCCCATGATGGAAGATACTCGTCCTCTATCACCTCATTCTCAAGCTCATCTATCGGCTCGCTAACCTGTGCTGTACTTGCTGGGCTTAACCTAATCATTTGCACCTCGCTAGTTGCCTCAATCTCAACTCCGTCATCAAAAACTTCTTCTTCAAACGAATACTAAATTTGTAACATATCACCATTGTTAAATTATATGTTTCAACGAATAAAAAATTTGAAACATTTAAAGTCACCATTATATAAAGCCAAAAATATTGATGTAATATAAAGTAGGAGTATAAGCATTGCCATTCAAGGAAAATACGTAAACCACCACGATTAGAAATGAATCATCTATACAAAAACAAACTTAAAACTTATGCTCAAAAGAGAAAAATTTCTCTTCCTACATATGAAGTTGAGACTTGTGGTCCTCCACATTCTCGTCTCTTCAAAGGACAAGTGACTATTAATGAAAATATTTATACGGGGCCCAGTTTTAGCCGAACAAAAAAAGTTGCAGAACATTAAGCTGCTAAAGTTGCTTTCATGTCATTGCATCAGGATGTCATCACTTCCATGCAAAACGACTCCACAAATGATTCGACATATTCCTCGTCTGAGTTGGACGATGGAGGTTCTATCAGAGAAAGAGTAAACGAGCCTTCTGGTTTAGAATCGTAAATATAGACCATCGATAATTCTATGGCATCATCAGATGTGTTTTCTATAGTGATTGGGGTATATATCGTGACACCCACATCTACAGACTGCGGCTTCCCATCAACCAATAGGAATGGAAATGAAATGATGACCGGGCCCTTGCCTGGTTTATTGTAGTTGCGAAAACATTCATCGTCTGCAAAATCTACAAACCCGATATCCCCGACGTCAGTAATGACTGACCGTGTTTCTTCAATATAGTTAACTGATGAACCCATGGAGTAGTAAAACAAGCTGTATGCAAAATGTTTCTTCAAAGATTCATCGTAAATATAGACCATCGATAATTCTATGGCATCTATCGGATGTGAAGAACAACCATACCCTCTCCCCCTTTCCAGAGGTGAAGAAGAACCACCATACCCCTCCTTTCCAGAGTGAAATAATTACCACCATACTCCTCCCTTTCCAGAGTGAAGAAGAAGGTGAACACTCTCAGTTCTGATAAAATTGCAAAAGGTTTTTTCAGTTTATTATTTAGGGTTTGTGTTTCATCTATCAAACTGCAAAGGTGAACACTCTCAATTCTGATCGGATTATTATTTACTACTTTCGATTGTCTGTTTTTTGTTATATTTTGATGAGTTAAGGTAAATTTTGAACCAAAAAGGGGATCATTTAAGGGGATCCCCCCAAAATGTTTAAACCAAAAAGGATCATTCTACTTATGCTTAAAAATTAGCACGATTGTCTGTTGTTTGTTATGTATTTTGATGAGTTAAGGTAAATTTTGAACCAAAAGGGGATCATTTAAGAGGATCCCCCTCCCCAAAATGTTTAAACCAAAAAGGATCATTCTACTTACGCTCAAAGATTAGCACTTTTACTTGTCTTGTTTTCTGTATTATTGATCGTGAAAACATTAGACTCGTATTTTAATATTTCATAGCTTTGACTTCAACAATTTAATTACTGAATTTGTTAGTTACTAATATTTTATTATTATTATTTGAACATACAGCTTGTTTTACTACTCCATGGGTTCATCAGTCAACTCTATTGAAGAAACACGGTCAGTCATTACTGACGTCGGGGATATCGGGTTTATAGATTTTGCAGACGATGAATCTTTTCGCAACTACAATAAACCAGGCAAGGGCCCGGTCATCATTTCATTTCCATTCCTATTGGTTGATGGGAAGCCGCAGTCTGTAGATGTGGGTGCCCACGATATATACCCCAATCACTATAGAAAACACATCCGATGATGCCATAGAATTATCGATGGTCTATATTTACGATTCTAAACCAGAAGGCTCGTTTACTCTTTCTCTGATAGAACCTCCATCGTCCAACTCAAACGAGGAATATGTCGAATCATTTGTGGAGTCGTTTTGCATGGAAGTGATGACATCCTGATGCAATGACATGAAAGCGACTTTAGCAGCTTAATGTTCTGCAACTTTTTTGGTTCGGCTAAAACCGGGCCCCATATAAATATTTTCATTAATAGTCACTTGTCCTTTGAAGAGACGAGAATGTGGAGGACCACAAGTCTCAACTTCATATGTAGGAAGAGAAATTTTTCTCTTTTGAGCATAAGTTTTAAGTTTGTTTTTGTATAGATGATTCATTTCTAATCGTGGTGGTTTACGTATTTTCCTTGAATGACAATGCTTATACTCCTACTTAATATATTACATCAATATTTTGGCTTTATATAATGGTGACTTTAAATGTTTCAAATTTATGATTCGTTGAAACATATAATTTTAACAATGGTGATATGTTACAAATTTAGGATTCGTTGAAATATATAATTTAACAATGGTGATATGTTTCAAATTTAGGATTAGTTGAAACATATGTAATAATGGTGATATGTAAATTAATAGTAAAATAATTTTTAAAAATATTTTTAAGTGATTTTGTCATTAACGGCTTCTGTTCATATTAAAAATTATTTTTTTATAACTTTACATAACTTTTTCCTATTTATTTCTTTAATTAAATTTAAACATTATTTTATACTTGTTTATGGCTGGCTCTATGTGCAAGTGAAACAGAAAATTCAAGCTTGTGGTTCATTGATTCAGGGTGTTCGAATCATATGACAAACTGTTAATTTAAATGTTGGATTCAAGTTGAATGTCAAGCCGGGGGGGGGGGGGGGGGGGGGGGGGGGTAAAAAGAATCTAGCAGTAGAAGGCAAAGGTACTATTAAAATCAAAATGTCTAATGGTACTTACAAATATTTAGATGATGTTTATTATGCCCCCAATCTTGAATATAATCTGATGAGTGTGGGTCAATTGATAAGGAAAGGTTATGCACTTATTTTTGATGATGATGCTTGTTCATTGTGCATAAAGAAACACAATCTGAGTTGATGAGGTACAGATTGCTGCAAACAACATGTTTCCACTAGATGTTACTAAAGTTAAAGTAGCTTCATAATAAGCAGATGGTGTTTGGTTGTAATTAATATGAAAGCAATGTTTATCTTTTTATATTAAAAAGTAAAAAGGGGACAAGTATGAACTCACCTGAATTTCTCTGTGTAAGTACTAGCAAGTAGTAACAAGTCTGAACTTGGATTAATTGAATCTCTTGTGTCCTATTACAAGTAAATGATGCCTTAAATTCTAATTCAAATAAGCTTGTTTTGTTTCTTGATTGTAAAGATAGTTTATTCAACTACCTAGACTCATATTGAACTAATACACGTCTTTAAATGTGTATAACTTAACGAACCGATAAGTGTGTAAACATGATAAAAGTAAATTATGCATATAGCTAAAATATAAGTTCCAAATTATATACACAATTTAACGTGGATCTTCTAACATCCTTAATAATTTTTGGATTTTGAGTTGATTATTTTATTAAAAACAATGAAATATGATATTTTAACATGAGCAATTATTTTACATTAATGAAACATTCGAAATTTAATTTGTCCGAGTTTTAATTCGTTTTGTAGTTCGGGTAACATGCACCATTTATATATACATCTAGTATGACAAAATAGAGTTTGAACATTAGATTTATTTTCACGATAACTAGTTTATGAGGCGTTTTGGTTTCAGAGAAATCCTATTTTTAAAATGTAGTTTCATTAACGTAATTATAGATTTAGACGCCCGGTATGTTTCTTTTATTTTATAAAAAATTTGGGCAAAGTTTCCTCTGTTTTTGTATAAAACCAGACAACTGAAGTTGTCTATATTTTCCCAAAACATCAATGTACAAATACACAACACGTGGTTTAACTTACCACAACTATAATAAACAGGTAACTATACATTTCGACAAGTAATACTTATGTATACATGCTCCAACATTTGATAGTCGTCAAAATGGTTTGTATAAGTGTAAGTTATTATTTATTAGACCGAAGGCAAAATGGTAAAGCGACCGGTATTGGACTTGATTAATCGTGTTAATAATACAAGTATACGTATAAGTATTCATATGCTTCGCCTATTCAAAAACACACGACATAAGTTAACCAAGGCTTAAAATCCAACTAATTTACATTTCGTTAAGTATTGCGTTTAAATATCTAAACGAATCTGTGTTCATATATAGTGTGATATTTGATTTTCCTCGCGATAATAAGTACATTATAAGTTAGTCGTTTTTAGTTCATTCAAACGACTAATAAGATAACTTTTAGTCACAGGTCGGTTCGGCTCGTTTACATTTTTACAATACATATTTATATAAAATTGTACACGAAATGAATAAGCTATAAACATGGCGTGCGTTATACCTTCCCGATATTTATTTGCGAAACAAAAGTATTCTGCCCCGGCTTCCGTGTTGACCGACTTCTGACTGAGGTTGACTTGCGTTGACCATGGTTGACTGAGTTTGACCACATTTGTTTATGTTGACCATCATCACCCTAAGTTACTTAGGTCCTCGACCATAACAAAACCACAACCAGGAACCCAACATCAAAACAAAACCCCCTTCCAGCTCCTAGAACCGATCGTCCAGATCTGACCCAGAAAAGAAGACAACTCATTACCGGTTTGTATGACTCCAATACCCCCGTTGTGTTACTCAGACAAAGCTGCCACGTCCTGTGGCTGAGGTGGTGGGCCGATTAAGGGAGATGGATGGAGATGGTAAGGTGGCTCAGGTGACGGTTGCTGGTGGTTATTGTCGGCTGATGGGGTGTGTGTTTTTGTTTGTAGAGGTTATGGAGGTAAAGGAAGGAGCATGAGAGGGGTAGGAGAAGAAGAGTGATGGTGGCTAGGGTTTTGGTTTTGGAAAAGAATGAAGGGGAAGAAGATGATAAGATTATATAGGTAGGGTTATGATAGCTGGGTTAGGTGAACACTGCGTATATGAACTCATCACCAACTCGGGTCTCGTTTATGAATTAAACTCGTTTAGTCAATAGGATAATTATTTTATGAAATTTGTTTATATAAAACGATTCAAAACGAGTATTTGGACTATAGATTAATTTATCTATCTATATTTAGCAACTTCCGCTCATATCACAACTTACACTGTTTCATGTGCACTGCACACATCTCAAAAAAAATTTGAAAGTTGCTTTTTAGCTGGTCCACGTGCTTTCATCTCATCTGTCTCTCTTTTCTTTACCTTTTCAAAAAAAAAAAAAAAACTCACCTACCTCTTAACATATATCCTCCTTTTCAAAACTAAACCTTCTCCCTTCTTTGTACATATTCTTTTCTTTCTCACTCTCTAAGAAATCTAGAAAGGGATAAAGACCTCCTGCGATGTTGATGAATCGTGAACAAGGTGTCTGTCGTTCAGTCGGTTATTTTGTTTCGGTCGTTTGTTGAGGTGGCGGACCAATGTTGGTTTCATTTTGTAGAGAGAGAAGCGGAGGGGGATTTGTACCACAGTGAAGGGGTTGTCCGCTGTTGCCGAAGGCCTTACGGCCGTCTATGCTGCCACAGACCTGTGCGGTGCCTTCCATCTCCTGCGAACAGTTTCGATGATGATACACGTGATGCGTATTTCTTCCCTACAATTATGTTTTCGGGTTTTTTTACCTCACCGACGGATGATAAGGTATGATGATGACGTTTGTTGTTTTCCTTTCTGAGGGTTTTCGGACACCAACAATTGAGAGTGAAGTACCGGTTGTCCAGTTGATTGATAAAAATGTTGTTTTTTAGAAGACAAAAAGAAAACTGTTTGGACTTTTAGACAGAGAAAGATGGAATATCGCTGAACAAAGGTTTGAAGATTGGTTGGTTGTAAGAGTGATTGTTGTTGCTACACCATTATACCATATACTTTGAAACCTCTATTTACAAAATATAATGACATGTTCTTTGAAATCTCTACAAGCCAAGAACCACGTGACATATATAGGACTTCGAGAAGTATAAATATGTATTTCTATAACTTACAGGAAGATAAAGGTTTGATCAATTTCTTTTCTGAAAAGTGTCCATACATGGTCTGCAACAACGGATGTTGCACCGAAATAAAACGAAATGATGTCGATATAGCAAAATAATATCCACTCTAAAATCACTATACGTGTGAACACTCATCTCTTTTAAACATTCTCTTTTGTGAATGTGCATGAGTTAATCCATTCGTAAGACGCTCAAAACGAGCTTTTGCCGCATAAGAAACGTCAAAACCTGTAAATGGTCTAACCAAGGCCCGCCGCGATAGCGGGTAATAATACTAGTTTTATATATTTATTTAGTTAAAGTTTTTAAGAGTTAACTTGTTTCTTGTTACTTGGCAAGTTTAGTGATTATTATTTTCGACATTATATAACTAAATAAATATGGTTATTAGCGAGTAGGAATGTGTTCGCGGTAACGATATGTTTATTGTTAATAAATTAGAGTTGTTAAATCAATAAAATATTTTTTTAATAAACTGATTTGAAAATAACTGGGCGTTACAGTCTCCCCTACTTTAGGAAATTTCGTTCTCGAAATTTATTTAGAAATGATTGTTAGTACGGTTGAGAACTTATGGAAGGATGGATTGTAAGGGTTATAGTTTGTGTTGTTGAGTTGGACAAGTAACACGCTTTTGTGTTAAACAGGGAATCGTTTAAATGTGCCTTAATTTTTATTCGAATGATTATGCTTAGACTTATGGCAGGGCTTATTGTGATTTGAACAGGTTGACTAGAGATGGTCCTTAGACTTTAGGCGACAAACATGATCCGGGTAGTCACGGTGACGAAAGCCCATAGGCTGGTGCATGTAGACTGTTTCCTCAAAGCCCATAGGCGTTTGTTACCTCCAACCGGTGAATGGCTCAACCCTGAGAAAAGGCCAAAGTAAGAATTGTTCTGATAGTGGTAGGTTTTACCACTGGACTAAATGTTTCACCACAATTAATGCCGACTTGTTGACTACGACTATCACAAACCAACCTTGCCTTGTACCGTTCAAGGGAACCATTGGACCTGAATTTGTGTTTAAAGAGCCACATGCATCTAATAATATTCATATCCGGGAGCGAGGTACCAACTCTCAGGTCTTGTTTTTAATTAAAGCACTAAATTTGTTGGTGATGGCGGCATACCATTCGGGGCAAGACAAGGAAACTTGTGGGGATCTGGGTATCGATGCATGGAGGTAGTGTGAAGGTTAAAGGGGATTTTGGGTTTGGAAATGTCGTCCATTGCGTGAGTACACATGGTGCGAGCATTGGGTTGAGTTGGAGGAGGTTGAATATGTGACGTGTGGGCCGGTACTGTTACGTTAGGTATTGGGTTGGTGGGTTGGGTCGTGGAGGGGGTGGAATCATGGACAGTAGTGGGAGTGGGCTGATCGTGATGGGTATTAGGGAAGAGGGGCCGGGTGTGTTTGGTCCAGGGAGTTGGGCTTAGAGGTTGGTTGGGGTAAGCTGGGCCGGTTACAGTGTGGTAGGGTGATGAGGGATTTGGTGGAGTAGGAGTTTGGACATGAGGCCATAGTAGTGGAGATAGGTTATGGGAAAGAAAGTCATACGCTATGGGTGCGGTTGGGAGTTGAATGGAGAAGGGAAATATGGATTCCTTGAATTGAACATGACGGGAAATAAATGTTTGTTTGGAGTTTAAATCGTAACATTATAACCGCGATGGTTCGGGGGATACCCGAGGAAAACACAAGGTTGAGAACGGTTTGCCAATTTGTGAATGGTAGTGGAAGGGAGAATGGGATAGCACAAGCAACCGAAGACCCGTAGGTGGTCATAGGTAGGGTATACGTGATAGAGGAGAGTGGTGGGGGTGAGGAGGTTGTGATTCTTTTTGGGTAGAATGTTGAGAAGGTACGTGGCTGTTTCCAGCGCATGGTGCCAATATGATGGTGGGAGGGAGGCTTGGGCTAGAATGGTACGGATCATATTGTTGAGGGTGCGTATGGTGCGCTCTGCCTTTCCATTTTGTGGAGAGGTGTGAGGGCAAGAAAAAGCGAAATTGCATTTCATTTAAGTGACAAAATTGTTTATATTGTTTGTTTGTGTATTCGGTTCCATTGTCATATTGGAAATTGTTTAATTTTTCTTTCAAACTGTGTGGACTAAGTTATAAAATTTGGTAAAGATAGAGTAAACGTGTGATTTGTTGGTTAGAGGGTAGGTCCATAGAAAATCGGTTTAGTCATCAACAAACAATATATAATAACGATGTCCACGGTACTAAGTACCGGTGATGTCCACAAGTCACTATGTATGATGTCAAAAGGTAAATGAGTCTTATTAACTGAATCATAAAATGGAAGTTTAATGCTTTTGCCAAAAACAAATGACAGACAAAGCATATTATTTGGTTTACTAAAATTGATAAAGGAACAAGACTTTAATGAATGCAATAAATTGTTGCCCGGGTTTCCCAAGGCGTTGATGCCAACGTTCTTGAGAGGTAGCAGTGAAGGCAACGGGTGACTTGATAAAGTTGGTTGTCAAAGGGTAAACGTCTCCCGAGCTATTGCATCATAGGATAGGCTCCTTGGTCTTGAGATCCTTCACAAGAAAACCAACAGGGTCAAATTCTATGGACAGTAAGTTATCAGTTGTGAGACGACGAACGGATATGAGGTTTTTAATTAGGTGAGGGGCATAAAGAATATTATTAAGTTTAAAAGGTGGAAAGGGTGGGGGTAAGGTTTTGTTGCCTTGTCCAACGACCGGGATGGTTGTGCCATTTCCAACAATAATTTGCTTATTAGTGCAAGAATTAAAAACAGACGGGGAGAGATTACCTGGTTGCTCCATAGGTCCGGAGGCACCTGTGTCCATGTAGCCCACCGGGTCAGTCGAGTGGTTCAGTGAGAGAGTATATAGGGACTGAGCAATATCGGTGGGAGTTGGAGAGTAGGTAGCCATGTGTGCCTGGGCCGATCCAGGCCCGAGAATGCCTTGTCCGTTATTGGTCCGTGGGTTGGAAGGATAGAGGCATGGTGGAGGTGGGTATTCGCCGAGTAAGAAGGAGTAGTTTGGGAGTGGGCTTGGTTTAGAAGTGAGGACCATTGATTTTGAGCCCAAGAGTTAGGAAAAATAATGTAGGGATGAGATGGTTGGGATGAGAAGTTTGTGTTTCGGTTTCTGGTTTGGGAGGTGTTGGTCGATCGTCGGTGGCCTTGGCCTCGGGTCCGGGAGTTGTCAGTGGTAGGAGGGTTGCCAGGTGGGGTGGAGAGGTTAGGAGATGTGGTGGTTCGGCCCTGCACATGAAGTGTCGTGGCGGCTTGGGTGGCAGAGTGGCTGGCTTGATTTGCTTTGGTCGTTTCATTCATGCACAACTGTGAATGAACCTCAAAAAAGAAGGAAGTGGTTTTGTGTTTTGAAGAATCGTACCCACCGTTTCATACTGCTCGGTTAGGCCAGCGATGGTTTGAAGGACAAGATCTTGCTTATCAACAGGGGCGTCAACACCCGCGAGCTGATCGACCAACACTTTAATTTCTTGACAATAAGCAGTCATTGAGGAGAAATTTTCCAGATGAGTATTGGAGAATTTCTGCTTTAGGTACAAAGAACGAGTTGCCTTGTTATCTTGAAATAGGGATTCAATGGCCTTCCACGCATCATAAGCAGTGGTGCGTTTGGTGATAACGGTTTTGAGAAGCCCTGGGGAGATTGTACCATATATCCATTGAAGGACTATGGCGTCCAATCGTTCCCAGGAGTTAGGAGCCGAGGAAGAGGAGGTTTGTTTGTCGGTGCTGGTGGTGGTGGCAGGAAGTGGGGGACGTGGTGCAAGGTGATCGGAGACAAGAAATGCGGTGCAGTGGATGCGAAACAATTCAGACCACAGGTTGTAGTCCGATGCTTCATTGTTGAGGATGATGGGGATGTAGACTTTGATGTTGGTGACGGTGACTGCAGGATGAAGTGTAGGGTTAGCCATTGAGGGAGATGGAAGTCGGCTGTGTGTCAGAGACGACAAGAAGACAGCGACGACAGGGAAGCAGTAGGGTTAGAGGATCAAGAAGGATGATACCATGTGAGAATATAATTTTCAAGATGATTTCATTATTCACCAATCAAGCCTATATAAAGTTACAACATAATCTCCTATTTTTGGGAGATGATAATTACAATTAATACATTATAATCATTTCCATAATCTACGCTATCTATTATTATTGAAACTTAAGTGAGACTAGTCTCCAAGATTCTACGTGTTGGAAGGGAGATACAAGAGTTGACTTATGCAACTTTGTTTGAGTTATTGTCACTTAGCCAACTTAGACCTTCATACAATCCATGGCCAGTTTTCGCAGAAGTACCCTGTATGTGCCTGATATAGATTACATAGATTTTTAAGCAGTTTGAGTGCAAGAAAAATTTATTTTACTAGATTGTGATAGAAACATGGGCGGAGTGTCAAAACGGGTCAAGTAAAAAAAATACCCATTTTAATTAATTGATTTGGGTTGTATTTTCTTAAACGGGTCAAATAAAAAATTTCGTTAAAAAAAGGAAATGGACAAACATGTCTAAAAATCTATTTCAATGCATACACCTTAATTCCCAAATCATGTCCTATTCACAATTTAGATTATTATTGCAATATACTCATAGTTAAGTAGGGGTGTTCAACGAATCGAATTATTCGAATTTTAATATTTTACCTGAATTCGTATTCGCTTAAAATTCAATTTATTCGATTCGTATTCAATTCGAATAAGAAACTCGAATTCGAATCGAATTCGAGTAAATTCGATTTAGTTCAAAATTACCATAAATAATAAATTGTTTTACTTTTAGTTTTAAAACTAATATAAACTCGTTATTTTTAACATATAAAATACAAATCTACAAAATTGATAAACAACAATATGTCAAAAACGGGAATAGTAAAAATAACAGAGAGTATATTTGGTAAAGTTTTATGATGTATAAGGTAAATATGTAAAATATGGTTATGGTAAAAGTTGTAGAGATATGGATTCTTAGATTTTGACCGAAATTTAAAAGTTATTTTTTTCAATGTGTATATAATAATGTGTATGTGTGTGTATATATTTAAAACTATACTAGTACAGTTGTTATTCGAATTTCGAATCGAATTTAGAATCATAAATTCGTATTCGATTTACTGGACTCGAATTCGAATTGAATCGAATACGAATTCTTAATAATCGAATCGAATTCTTGGTAATCGAATCGAACTAAGTCGAATTTCGAATTTTTTGTATCCGAATCGAATTCTGAACACCCTATAGTTAAGTTATAAATTGTTTATACAGAAAATGGAACAAAAAGTGCTAGTGTGTTCCAACCGCACCCGGGCCGTTTTGACATGAACAAAAAGGTAACCCATTTCAACCTGAACACGTTTGACATGTTACCCAACCCGTCCACCTTGACACCTCTTGTAACTAGAAAAAGAACAATATTATTTACCAACGACGTTGAGAAATAGTGTGCAACTTGAGTTTGTCAGCAACCTCGGAAACATTCATAGCATTGGGCAAGTCTTGCTTATTGGCAAAAACAAGTATTGTTGCATCACTCAGTTCACCCTGAAAGAAAAGGTAAAAAACAGATGTTTGTTAAGAGAAAAGACAAATAAAGGTTCTTATTTTGTTGAATTGTTAACCACAAGAATCCGTTAGAGAAAACTCACAGGGCCCCACTAATACAATGGGATCATGTACAGCGCAACTATGAAATTACAATAAAGACGATATTGTAAATTATTGAAAACCTCATTTAGAAGGCGATGCAACTCATTTCGAGCTTGGTAAATTCTTCTTTTGTTATTACTGTCTACCACAAAGATGAGCGCGTGTGTGTTCCTATAGTAATATCTCCACAGAGTGCGAATCTGTTAAAAATAAACGATGAATTAGAAGAATAAACACTAAGTTTAATTTAAGACAGAAAATCGACATACTGAATCTTGTCCTCCTAAATCCCACACAGAGAATCTGATGTTCTTGTACTCCAGAGCTTCCACATTAAACCCTTCATGGATACAAGTCCAAAAAATCTTATCCCATGCAAAATTAATTAACATGCAAATAACTTAAAGATTAAAAATAAAATAAAAATAACAAAAACAAATAATACCAATTGTGGGTATAGTTACAACAAAATCCCCTAGCTTTAGTTTATACAAAATGGCAGTCTTTCCAGAATCATCAAGTCCCAGCATTAGAATCTTTATGTAAGGTTTGGCAAGAAGTTGCTTGACTCGAGAACACGTTGCACCCATTTTCGTATAGTGATATTTTTTACTTCAATGCGTGGAACACCATGAGAAGCCACATACTTATATACAGGAAAATACATGCGAATACATATGCATATGCAAAGTATTCCAAATCTGGAAATGTGAAAAGATGCTTTTGTATGCAAGAAGGAATAAGGGATGTGTGAGCTAGCCATGTGAAACTATTGTCAAGTGTGTAAAATGAGAATATGTATGTCATAAAAGATCAAAAGATATTGTGCTTAAAGCTATGAGGTTGGACCAAAAACTAATGGAGAATAAAGTTGCTTTCTAGAGCTTCTAATTGAGATTCTGTACATAACATGGAGATTTGATATGTGACAAGACTTTAAACTCGAAGCATGTGTTCTATTTGTTTGCACACATAAATGTTTCTAGGGAGTTTTTGGAGGAGAAATGGAGGAGATGCGACTGCTACGTTGGAGAAGTGTTTTTGTTTAAGAACACCAAAAACATATTATGTATGATGGGGAAGGGGTGTTTTTGCGACCGTTTTTGTTATGCGAAAGGCATAGCCCGGACAGGGATGACATGGTGGCGTTTTTTATGCTTCTTATTGTGTATGCATATAAAATAAATTCCCTTTTGTGATAATATGCAAAACTAACAATTAAGTATAAGATAAATAACTTAATAAACTCACATATGTATTTTCTAAGACATATTTTATTGATTCTATGCATCTTTAAGAATTAAGACCAAGAAATTATATAGATAATTTACTGATATGTCTTTTCATTAAACATTGTAATTGTTTGCAGAGAAGGTTAGTAATACCCTTTAGAAAGGGGTTCTATATAAATACCCCCTCCTTCACAATTGACCTATTGATGTGAAGTGGTTTGATGTTATACAGACTGATTTTACGATTGGTTAGTATGCGTCAAGTGATGTTATACACTTGTATCAGGCATTGTATGTTATGGTATACACCTGTATACGGTGTAGGACCAATAGAGATGTTACACGCTCATATAGCCTTCGATTGAGAGATTGACATCACGACCAGGAGGTATGAATGCAATAGATTGCCTGTTTTGGGGGCATAGGTTTAGCAATGCACTTAATAAATGATACATATGAAGGAAGATACTTATAATCATTATAAGATGTGAACATTTATACGCGTCATGTGATGTTATACACTCGTGTTGAGCAGCGTATGTGATGGTATACCTCTGTTGAGTTTCCCTGCTTTGTGTATTAAAGACTTGGATTTGTCGGATGAACATGAGTATGCACAGCCATGTGTAGTGACTCGATGATGAAACAAAGGATGGGAAAAACTAATACACGCACTTTCTAATCTATTTCCCATAATACAAACGACACAAGTTTAGGGTATTTATACCCAAGTACATTGGCGGTTATTTAACCGCCTTTATAACTAACCAACACAACTTAAACATAATCGAAATAATCAACAGACACAACATTCTGATT
The DNA here is from genome assembly GCA_030844895.1 of Ambrosia x helenae. Lineage (NCBI taxonomy): Eukaryota > Viridiplantae > Streptophyta > Magnoliopsida > Asterales > Asteraceae > Ambrosia > Ambrosia x helenae. The sequence goes on along the minus strand of JAUTDX010001852.1, from coordinate 23,417 downwards.
TTGACACCTGTTGACTTTCTGTTTGACTTTCTAATTATCATTATTTCTTGGTTATAATCTTCTAACAACCTCTCTATAGCGGTATACAGCCATATAGAGATTCTACACGCATGTATATCCTTCGATTAATGGATTGATATCACGACAAGGATGTATGAATGCAATAGAGTCCCTTTTTCAAGGGTGTAGGTATAGAAATGCCCTTAATAAATTATACATATGAAGGAAAAATAGTTATAATCATCATAAAAAGTTAACAGTTGTATGTATATTACGTTCTGACATATAACGTTGTTGTTGCCATGAAATATTATGAGTTATGTTAGTAGAAGCAAATAAAACACAAGAAAAACAACTCTTTTTGAACAAATACACCAACTTATGCATTAGTGTTGCTGATTCTCAGAGGCAGACTGGAAGATGAAAACTGCTGTAAGAATACCAACAAGAGCATTCACCAACGCCACCTTCGGCAAGGGTGATGTCAGCCCAAAATTCTAAAAAATACTGTGAATTAGCACATCAGTTCCACATTTTGATTTAGCAGATAAATAAGCATGTTGTTCTACACAGGTAAGAGTTCTATGCCCAAAAGAAACACTTGGCTTCTACATAAAGAACTAAGAAGTATATATGAATTTTGATTTTATTTTTTTCTAATTCTTTTATGGATGTTACTGTAAAAATAAAACCTAGGTTGCGATTTGAGTTTAGGTTGTATAGATGCTTCTTTGTGTGATAAAGCTTTGAGCACTTCATCACTTATTTCTTGTATTCAGTTATACTTTTTTAAATACAAATGATAAGGTTCATAATGTTGGTTTTGAACTGTTGTGTCTTTTAATGATTTGTAAACCCGTAATATTAATTATATTGATTTATTATTAAGTATCTTAGAACATTTAACAGCCCAGTTTGTGTCCTGCAAGTTCATCTGTTCTTTTGTAATGTCGTCATTAGCTTATAGATGATTTAAGGTAGACTAGACATGATTTTTTATTGAAGTTTTTGATCCCATCTTACATGAAAAATGCCGATCATCTTATTATCCCCCCCCCCCCCCCCCCCCACACACACACACACAAACAGACAAAAAAAAAAAACACACACACGCACACAAAAAAAAACATTGAAACTTAAGTGAGGCTAGCCTTGTTGGACATAATATTTGATTATCCTAAGTTAGATTATTTAGAATGTATTATTGTTGTATAACCTAAAGTAGTGGCGGTTATGGTGGTTATTACTGAACCAACATGTCGGTTCACCAATGGGTATCACACCCCTTCACCACATATAAATAGCCCCATACCCCTTCATTTGTATTAGGATGATTCTTTGATAATATAGGAAATTTCTGTAAATTCTCTCTATTAAATCTCAACATGGCATCAGAGCCTTGGTATCATTGATCCATCCCTGTGGGAAAGAAGAGAGAATCACAGAAAGATTTCATCCCCTGTTTTCGAGTGAAAACAGAGACTGCCCAAGAATCGTTTAATATCGATTCACAGAACGGTTTTTCCAATCCAGACGATAAGGAAGATCGTTATTTGAAGATCATAACCGTTGCCTCACCGGAGAAGAAGAAGTTTCCGGCGAAAAGGATTTGTTTCCGATTATATACTCGGATTCACAGAACGATCGCGCATTATTAACGGTTACATATTCCTGCCCTCTTTAAGGTTTATAATCGAATTATATACATTCTTAATCCAAATCCGGATTCATAAAACAAGAATATCTTGATCTTGTTTATAAAACGTGATATTATATTTTCCCGCCAAATTTTCTTTCGAAAATTTTTACAGAGATTTCATTTCTGTGAATTAAAGGATAACGGGAAATCAATATCGAAACACAACCGGATTACACAAACCGTTTTTGAACGTTGGATTAAGAAAGGCTTTGTGTCGGTCGGATCCGAACAAAGAAATTATCAAAAGATTATTCGATTATATATAAAGTTTGTTGATTCGTTTTTAGTATTCGAATCATAGTGTTGTATCGATTCATTGGAAAATTTAGAAATCCAGAATCGAAGATTAGAAGTTAAGTCGCAAAAGAAAAAAGAAAGAAGGCACGTTTTGTTCAGTGTGTTGCAGAAAGTTTATAGGAAGGTATTGACTTTCAAAAGTCAACAAAACTTTAAGAAATAAAATAATATAGAGAAAAGTGCCAAACACTTATTGTAGAAAGTTTTGATCTTTTTCAAAAGTCAAGATAAAACCAAAAATCAGTTTTGGGCTACTGATATTTTTGGCAAGTTAGCACTTTAATCGAAGGATTAGTTTTTAGAAAGATTAAACTTTGCTGAGAAAGTCTAATGGAATTATTTGGTGGAGGTTTTAAGAAATAAGTTTTTGATCTTTGAAAAAATCAAAATCATTAAAACATTCCACATAGCAAGTCAAAATCGAATCACAACGATTCGCATAGCAAGATACTCCGAGCCTTTTGGTTCGTTGAGAAATAGCAAGTGACTCCGAGACTTCGTGACTCGTTGAGTATATGGCAAGTAACTCCGACCATTCGTGGATTGTCGAGTATAGCAAGTGAGTCCGAACATTTGTTCGTTGAGATTAGCAAGTCAACTCCGAATTCTATTCGTTGAGTATAGCAAGTTAGTGCATAAGAACCTGATTAGCAAGTCGGTCAGGAGCACATAAAACCTGATTAGCAAGTAGGTCAGGAAGAAAGCCCCGATTAGCAAGTTGGTTGGGAGCAAGCAAGAAAATTGGTTAGCAAGTTAGCCAATAGCAAGAATAGCAAGTTGATCATATCAAAGTCCATTTAGCAAGTAGCTAGGTTGGATAATTTGATCAAACTCAAGCAAGAACATCAAGAAAGTTAGACCTGTGTGGCAAGTTAGACCTTTGTGGCAAGTTAGACCTTCGTGGCAAATTAGACCTTCGTGGCAAGTTAGTCCTTTGTGGCAAGATTAGACCTTTGGGCAAGTTAGACCTCTGTGGCAAGTTAGACCTGTGTGGCAAGTTAGACCTTTGTGGCAAATTAGACCTTCGTGGCAAGTTCGACCTGTGTGGCAAATCAAGAAAGAAGAAGATCAAAGCAGCAATGAACTTAGCAAAGTTAAAGCAAGTAACAAGCAAGAAAGAAATTGGGAAAGAAGCAATAACATCGGTTGACAACATTGCAAGTGAAATTTAATAAGATGTCAACAACAACGATGAAGAAAGTTATGGCTACTATGAAGCAAGAAGAAAGCAAAGAACAAGAAAGACTCCATTCGTATGCATGAAGAAGAGATCAACCCTACTATGGAGCAAGAAAGGATAAATCAAAATTAGGGGGGAGAATGTTGGACATAATATTTGATTATCCTAAGTTAGATTATTTAGAATGTATTATTGTTGTATAACCTAAAGTAGTGGCGGTTATGGTGGTTATTACTGAACCAACATGTCGGTTCACCAATGGGTATCACACCCCTTCACCACATATAAATAGCCCCATACCCCTTCATTTGTATTAGGATGATTCAATTATAATATAGCATGTTTCTGTAAATTCTCTCTATTCAAATCTCAACAAGCCTCTAAGATTCGACGTGCTGGAATAGAGATACAAGAGTTAGCTTGTGCCACTTTGTTAGGAGTATTCTCACATAGCCAACTTAGACCTTCATACAGTCCATGACCGGTTTTCACAGAAGTACTCTGTATGTGCCTGATGAAAAATACACACGTATTTTTCATCGGTTCGAGTATAAGAACTTTATGCAAAAAAATTTACAAGATTGCGATAGAAGCCTGGGCAATCCGCCAAGTGAAAAAACAACCCATTTGAATGAGTTTATTTGGGTTGTGCTTTCTTAAATGGGTCATATAAAAAAAGTTGGTCAAAAGAGGAACATGTCAAACAAGTTGAAGTCGCCTAGGGTTCATATCAATGCATACACCCTCCTAAATCATTCGATTCACACTTTTGGATAATTATTGTAATATATTCATTATTAATTTGATAAATTGTTTATAAAAAGATGGAACACGAACTTTATGTCAATGCATACCGAACTACACTTGGCCCGTTTTTAGATGAACTGAAAAGCAACCCATTTCAACCTGAACGTGTGTTGACATGTTACCCAACCCGTCCATCTTAACACCTCTAATAACTGAAATTGCAGTTTGACCGACGAGTGTTTAGTAAGATTGTAAGAACAATGTCATTTACCAGCGGCGTTGAGAAATAGTGTGCAACTTGAGTTTATCAGCGACCTCGGAAGCACTCATAGCATTGGGCAAGTCTTGCTTATTGGCGAAAACTAGTATTGTTGCATCACTCAGACCATCCTGAAAGAAAAGGTAAAAACAGATGATATTAAGAGAAAAAACACATGAAGGTTATTTTATTTTTTTTGGTAACCACAAGAACCTGTTAGATACTTGGCCCCACTAACACGTAAAGTGCAGCGCAACTTACATTGGGCAGGTGGCCTTCAAGAATATGAAGGTTGCTATTCACCTAAACCAATGCATGCGCAGCAATGAAATTATAATAAAGACGATACTGTAAATTATTGATAACCTCCTTTAGAAGGCGATGCAACTCATTTCTGGCTTTGTAAATTCGTTGTTTGTTATTACTGTCTACTACAAAGATAAGGGCGTGCGTATTCTGATAGTAATATCTCCACAGAGCGCGAATCTGTTAAACATAAATAGCAAACTAGGAGAATGAACATTTTGACAGAAAATTAACATATGTAAGTGATATCAAGCTAGATTGATATTAAAATTTTTGGCTGCATGTTCTTGATACCGAATCTTGTCCTCCTAAATCCCACACTGTAAACCCGATGTTCTTGTACTCCAAACCTTCCACATGAAACCCTATACAAGTCCAAATGATCTTATCCCATGCACAATTAGCATGCAAATACTGAAAGATTAAAAATTAATAATCAAAATAAATAATTACCAATTGTCGGTGCAGTTGTAACAAAATCTCCTATTTTTAGCTTATATAATATGGCTGTCTTTCCAGAATCATCAAGTCCTAACATTAAAATTTTTATGTCACGTTTGGCTAGAAGTTGCTTGACTCGAGAACACTTTGAACCCATTTCGTATAGACGTTTTTTATTTCAATGCGAGGAACAGTGTGAGAAGTCTCATACTTATATACAGGGAAAACACACACAAACGTACGCAAATGCATATGCAAAGTATTCCAAATCTGGAAAATGCGAAAGATGCATTTGTCTGCATGAACGAATAAGGGCTGTGTCACCTATGTGAAACTATTAATTAAGTTTATCAAAAAGGAACAAAAGATATTGTGCTTACAGGCATTAGGTTGGAGCAAAAAGTAATGGAGAATAAAGTTAACTGCTTTCTAGAGCTTCTGATTGAGATTCTGTACATAACTTGAAGCTTCGATATGTGACAAGACTTTGAACTCGCAGCCATGTATTCTGTTTGTTTGTACATATAAAGGTTGGAGATAACGACGATAGTATCACTTTCCAATCAAGAATATCGCCTCTTGTAAGCGCACGAATAATTTCACTTTTGAAGTAAAAGGTATTTAATAATCATCATAAGACGTTTAAGAGTTACATGTATATTGAGTCTTGACATATTCTCATTGTTGTTGCCATGAAAAACTAATAAGTTACAGAAAACAAATAAAACACATGAAAGAACAATTTTTAATGCATAAATACACAAGCTTAACAAGCACCAAGTTATGTATCAGTCTTATTAATTCTCAGAGGCAGACTGGAAGATGAAAATTGCTGTAAGAACACCAACAAGTGCAGTCACCGCCAACGCTACCGTCGGTAAGGGTGATGTCAGCCCAAAATTCTGCAAAAGATGGTGACTTAGCACATAATATACATGTTGTTCTACACAGGTAAGAGATTCTATGCCATACCTCAAGAAGGCCCTTCCCTGTTGATATTTCAACACTGATTGCCACCGCAAAGCCAACCATTGCTATGCGACCGAGCCACACATCTAAGCCGCTTCCACCCTTACTACTTTGCTCACACCTCACCGAAAATGATGTTGGCTTGCGTGTTAGCGCCTTCTGATGATGCGTTCTACACATCACTGAAAAGTCAAAGTAGTTATTAGTAGTTTGCCATTTAAAATATTTGTGTTTTTTTAATAACAGATGAGGAATGTATAAGTCCCTTATAAGTTACAAGAGGGGTAGTGCTAGTTTTTTCTGTCTTTTTGTTCTTTTCTCAATGCTAATATGGTTTACTCACTACTTTATGCTATGCTATCTTAACCAGGGGCGGACATAGGGAAGAAGCAGCGGTCGCGGACGTTGCGGCTCAACTTCGCGCGCGTAGTGGAAAATTTGGTTTTTTTTACGAAATTTGGAAAACGTTGCTACTAAAATGAAAAAAATGAAAAACGTTACTACTGATTTTGTGGCCTAGATCCGCCACTGATCTTAACAGTAGTTTACTAGCTCTATTATTATTAACACTTTTGTATGGTTGTTGCTTTGATTCTCTTAGTGGTGTTTTATGCTATTTGGATTTTTATACTATACTTTACATGTAAAAAAAGAAGTTTTTTTGGAGTCGGAGGTTTTTAGTGGGAGCACTTGCGATAGAAGTGTTTACCCTCGCCGCCCTCATCCACCTAAGACTTTACCAATAGCTCTGCTATGAGTGAGATTTATTGGGTACATTTGTTTGTTTCTTTTCTAATAACGGGTGAGGCTCATTATTTATCTCATATGCGGCCATCCGCCCACATGTTCAAACAAGCCATGAATGGTGAAGCATGAAGCGCAACAATGGTCTATCCATCCATGGTTGTTTGTGGCGGATCTAACATCCGCCAACTGACGCTCCACTTGACACACGCGGGAAGCGAAAAGAGCTAGACATGTTGTAACATACAGTTGGATAAAAAACCCAATTGGGACTTGGGAGAAAGTTATTATCATGTCAAAAGTTAACCTCAAACATTACAAATGAGTCTTTATTAATATATTTTCTAGGTTATTTAGTAATCAAAGTATTAAGTTTGGTCAAAATAGCCGAGATATGAACTAGAGGCTTAAATGACAGTGAAAACAAACCTAAATATCAGTTTCTGTCAAAATAACTAACAGTTTAAGTTTAGCTAGAAGCCTAGAACAAACAAACAAAACAAACCGACAATATAAATAAAGGCGGGTTGTACATAGTAATCTTATCTTCAACATATGAATCAATCATTCGAGTTATCAGTCTGTCATCACTAATGTGGCGGTCTTGTAACTATTTTTCATAAACAATCAATCCATAACAGGTAAGTAAAAGTTTGTTAAAGTTTGTAGTACACATGATTAGTCTAGTAACAATAATTCATACAGTTTTAACAATTGACACAAAACTATTTTATATTCATATACATAAGTGGCATTGATCATATAAATTTACATAAGATGATTCAAATTAACAAACACAGTAGTACTACAACTAGCATAGCATTAAAATCGAAATTAAGGGACTTACGAAGAGGCGAACCGCAGACGAAACTCGTCCCAATCCGAGGTTGCAAACCGGATGATGGAAACTGAGAAATAGGCGCCGAGAGTCGAGCTGAAAATTTACACCAAAACATCCAAAACTTATCAACTGAAATCCAAAATCCACAAAACAATCACTCCGTAACACATCTACATTCGTAACTAACTTCTAATTTCTAAATTCATACAATTAAGAACAAATTCAATTGTGAAGAAGAAACATACATAAATCCAAAAAAATAGATAGAGAAGATAAGTATACCAATACCAGGGATGGAGATACATAGAGATGAAGAAAGTTGAGCAACTGCCATTGTTGGTGAAAGTGTTTGTATCGGAGCAGTTGGTTATGGTTTGGTTTGGTTTCACCTCTCAATGCCTATCTATCTGTTGGTGTTCAAGGATACCATATATATATTTTTTTTTTGTAGATAAGTCCTTATGTTTGGGTTAAATTACATACGTGACTTTTTTTCACAATATATGTTGTCTTCTATTTTATATTTTATGTTTTCCATTGGTTTAGGTCTTCGTTAGGGCTGTTCAAAACGCTCGGCGCTCACTGATCGTACGTCGCTCGCTTGGAAATTGCTCGCTCGATTTTCCGCTCAATTGTATATGAGCCGATTGGCTCGGTTCGGTTTGTAAATGAGCCAAGCACGAGCAAAGGTACGTTCGGCTCGAATAAATTTTTATTTATTTAATAATAAATACACACATAATTTACAGATAAATTAATGGCTTTATATATATAAGATTCTATTGGATTTGACTTAGTATATGTAAACAAAATATAACCAACCCACTTAACACAATCAAAAAGTTAACATTAAATTTAATAGTAAAACAATAAGACAGGAGGTGACAGTCTTGAATTCTATATGTTAATAGTCGTCCATCGCTAATTGTCGCTTAATATCACACCTACGTCACAATTCAACAACTGTTATCTAACGTATGCTCAAAATCTCGCCAGCCTCAATCTAAGCCTCATCATTTGACACTGGTATCTTAATATTAGTGTTATCATCGAACATTTTGACCTTAGTTGTCACCCGACAATGAAAACCTCAAAGAAAACATCCCAATTTTATAATCGTCCATATTATTCTCCGCTCGATTATCGCTCGGCGCTCGCTCAGAAAATTTTCGCTCGAAGAATGCTCGTTCGGTTTTTGGCTCGATTATAAACGAGCCGCTCCGCTCGGTTCGGTTTGTAAACGAGCAAAGCTTCGTTCGGATCGGCTCGGCTCGTGAACAACCCTAGTCTTCGTAGTTGGGATTAAACTGTGGACGAGAGTTTGGTGAAACACGGCCCATGTCATTAAACATCGATTGGTTCGGTCTCATGACCAACATGAAAGAGGTAAATCACGTGTCCTTAAGTAAACTAAGTGGTGTTTTGAGTTTGATCCCTAGACCTTCGTAATAAAATTCTCACATGCTTACCACTGGGCAGTATTGTGAGCATAATCTAAGCAAGTCACATGGCTCAGTGAGTTGTATGTAAATGGGTTGGTACTTTGTAGATTTGTGAATGAGTTGTGATTGACTTGTAAATGCGTAACACAAGTTATAAACAGAATGATTGGTTGCAACAAATGGGTTAAACATGTCCCGAAGGGGTTGGTCACTTGGTTGGTAGGTTGATCTAATAAAATGTTTTTATTTTAGCTTTGAACGAGCTAACAAGTCAACTTGTAACTTAAACGGGTTGATACAGATCAACCCCGAACACAACCTATATAACTAAATATGTCAGCTCAAACTTGACATGTTTGTTGAATGTGTTAGAAATAATAAACATCTGGCCATTTTAATCTTGTCCGGTGAAGGGTCAAAAAAATTTATCACCAATAGGTACACAGGATGCAGCTGCGGGATGTGACGTTTCTAGGTGGGATGAAGATGATGCAGAAGACAATCGAGATGTAGAGGATGGATTTGCCAAAAGGCCATCCCGATCAGGATAGTAAGCGAATAAGAAAATGGAGAGATCGGGAAGGCAGATTTCTGGGGGAAGCCTTCCTCTATTTCGGTACCGATGCCAAAATAAGTTTCCCTACCAGGATTCGAGAAGCATTCCGTGTACACCAATGGTTGCTATTACAGTTTACTATGCTTGTGGACTGTCTGGCTTCAACTACTTAAAACACAAATGACAAAGTTTACTTATTAAACTAGGGGTATATATCGACGCGCGTTGCGCGTTTTACAATCGTGATTTAGATGAGGTGTTGATCAATCAATGAATTATACAATTGAGATTCCATTTTGGTTGTAAACGTTAAAAAAATAAAGAAATCTACACATAAGGTAACACATGAAATTTGTAACGAAATGACATAATATTATGTTATTTATATTAATAGTATATAATATAATATAAGCCAATGATCTCCAGCCCAGCTGGTTTGAAGTGGGAAGGTTTACCTCCTTGGAGGGTTCCAGCCCGGGTTTGGTCTCAGGTTCGATTCCCACGCATCACCGAAAAAATAACCGATTGGGTTTGAAAGAAGAAACCCGTGTGTTGCTATAAGATTCGAACCTGGGCAGTGGTCGCTTTGCAACACAGGGTTTACCGCTGAAACACTACTTTTCAAAAAAAATATAATATAATATAAGGTAACACATGAAATTTATAACGAAATTACATAATATTATGTTATTTATATTAATATAATATAATAAAAATTTTGAATAAAATAATAATATAGTTAAAAAAAGTTTTTAAATAAAATAATATATATGAATATGAATAAAATATAATAATAATAATAATAATAATAATAATAATAATAATATAATAATAATAAACCAACTACTGTTCAAAGTAGTTGGTCTATTATATATATAATAATATACACTTTAAGTACAAACAAACAACACATTAGCAAAACTCTGTAACTCGAGTCTACCTGATATTAGCTAATAATATTAAATAAATTATTAAGTAAACTGTGTGAAATTAACTAACATTGCATAATTTAGGCATTTTTTAAAGTAAAAATGCTTGGTTTCCAAAACGAACTCATTTTATAATAAAATGAGTCATAATTTCAACCTTAGATCTTAGCACACATGACACAACTAAAGTTCAGAAATTGCTGACCAGATATCTAAAAGAGACGATCGGTCCTATAAATCAAAATGAACGTTTAAAAACATAATTTAAGCACAGGACTATTTGCATTGGGGTACAAATATTTTTGTTTATTCGTCATTACCATTACCCGAGTCTTGATCTTGATCTTGATCGTCATCTGAAGAATTATCTTCCTTCCTATTTTCTTCATCATTGCCTGCTTCCAGCTTCATCTTCTTTTCTTGTTTCTTTTGCTTTTTCTTCTGGCGTTTCAAACGCTTTTTTGCAGTTCGTTCTTCTGTTGCTTTTAATCTTTCCTCTCTCCGCTTGTTAAACTCTGCAACTTCTTTCCTCTTTTGGAAGTCAATGTCCATTCTTGTAAGCCGGTCTTGCTCCTTCCGTCTCATTTGTCGGTACTGTTCCAAAAGAATAAAATATAAATGGGCAAAATGACACCAAAATATTACCACATCAAAAGACAAGAGTTTATCAACAACCCATGTTGTATAATCATAATGCATGCCAAAGAGGAACAAACAAGATGACACATACACTTATTTTTAAAGGGGTGAGGCTCCTAGGGTCGTAGAAACCACGGTGAAAGGTGGGACAAAAAGCCTGACACATTGACATCTTTTTTTTTGATAAAGAGACACATGGTTTTGAAAAGGGTGAGATGCTTAGGGTCCTAGAAAGTAGGAATTGAGGCGCAAAGTAGAACAAAGGGGAGAGACAATAATGGTCATAGGAACCGACGAGCAAGGTGAAACAGTTAACATGATACCTAAACATGGTTTTATAACACAAGAGACGCTTTGGGTCATAGAACCTGAAGCACAAGGTGAAACAACCAGCATGACACCTGAACTTGGTTTTATGAGACGATAGAAGCTTAGGGTCCTAAAATGAAGCGCAAGCTGAAACAAGCAGCATGAAACCTACACTCAATTTAAAAAGGCACAACACGCTTAGGGTTCCAGATCCATGTAAGGTGGAACAAAAAGCATGACACCTATACTTGATTTTTATAAGGCGCAGCACACATAGGGTTCCAGAACCATGTAAGGCCGAGCAAACAGCATGACAACTATACTTGACTTTAAAAGGCACAACATTCATAGGGTTTTAGAATCATGTAACGTGGAACAAACAACATTATATCAGTACCGACTCATTTGTCGAATTTTCGGTACCGATGTGTATTGATGACCTATAACCAATATATCAGTGATATATCACCGATATATCGGCTGAGTTAACTGCATAGCTATACTTGACGTCTTGACTTTATAAGGCGTGCAACTGGCTTAGGGTATCAGAAACATGTAAGATGGAACAAAAAACATGACACATATACTTGATTTTATAAGGCAAGACATGTTTTGGGTCCTAAAATCATGTCAGGTAGATCAAAAACATGACACTTATACCTGATTTTAAAAGGCGCAACACGTTTAGGGTCCTAGAACCTGAGGCGCAAGGTCTAACAAACATGACACATATACTTGATTTTAAAAGTTGAGAGACACTTAGGGTCCTAGAAAACTGGGGGTCAAGGCAGAACAAACAACATGACACCTGTACTTGATTTTAAAAGACACAATACGCTTAAGAGTCCTAGAAACTCGAACAAAGAACACGACACCTATACTTGATTACTTGATGACATAATATCTATGGCTCACCAAAGTGTTGGGCAGAAATTAGGGTTGTGTTTCTTTAATTTGACATTTGAACATGACACTCCTTATTCCTGAATGGCGAGTATGTTACATATTAGTAATGCAGCTCAACAAAAGGGAACATTACATAACTTCATAGTTATCAAAGGCGCTAGGCGCACCCAAGGCGCATAGGCCTTGCCTATGGCCTAGGCGCAAGACGCAAAAAAAGCGAGGGCCTGAGATAAAAAAGGCGAACAAAGAAAAAAAGTAAAAATATATGATGTATTAGAAAAATAATACTATTCATCAAATAAAATAAACAAAAGTTATTATATAACATTTAATATCATCTTATTAGTATCAAAAGTCTAAAAATTAGTGTATTAGTGTATAAAAGTAGTTTCCCTAAGATAAAAGCAGAAATCTGGCTGGAATATAGCAATAGTTTAGATAATTTGGCTAGAAACTTCTAGGAATTTGAGAACCTTGCCGGAATTTGCTCCTAAACCATCACCTGGAGAATTAAAGCGTAATTTCCTCGACTTAAGGCGCAATTGCCTCGCCTCGCCTAAAAAATGGGCCTAGGCGCAAGAGGCGATGGCTTTAACAACTATGCATAACTTATCTATTTTTCAACAATCTAGGCAATCTATATCACAATAAATCACAGAAATTAGCATGAATCAGTGAAAATGCAAGTCCAAATCTACTAAAGTATAAACCAACTCAGCTAAACCAACATAATAGATCATAGAAATTAACATGGATCAGTAAAAATGCAAGTCAAAATCTATCAAAATATACACCAATTAACCAATACAACAGTATAAAAGAATTAATTACATGGTTAGTACTACCAGTGGCTTACTTATACATATTTATCCAAAATTAAAACACTACTACCAACTTTTACAAATAATTTTACCATTAGTATCAAGTCCCAATCGTTAATCAAACGGGCATAAAATTATGGCTAACTCCCACAAGTTTTATTGATAAAGAAACTAACTCAAAACTTGATACAAATCCCTACCAATTAACATGGTATATATAGCTAACCTAAACGCGTTAAGACTATAAACTAGGATACTATTAATCAATTACATAATTAATTAATTAATTCCAATACCTGATGGAAATCACCAGAGCCAGAACCAGCAGAACTACCAGAAGTATTATTAACACGAACAGGAACACACTCTAGTATCCTACGTAGCTTCACCTCCAGGTCCTCTTCCTCCTGATTAGGTACAGGAGGCGTGTATTCAACTAGGGCTGTGGATTTATTATTATTATTAGGATGACGTGGAGGAAGAGCGGAGATTGCTGTTCTGTCTGATGACGCCGCTACAATCTGTAAGTCTCCGGCTGCCGCCGATGGCTTGCCGGTACTGGACATGTTTTTCCGGTGATGATGAAACCCTAACGGTTGTTTACGACGGTTTACGGTGCCGGAGATGTTGATTTACGGATTTTTTTTTATTTGTTTTGTGAGGAGTGTAGTGTTTTTGTTATTGAAGGTTTTATTGGGCTACTGGATTATGTTTTTTTAACTCTTCTTTTACTGTTGGGCTCTGATTGTGTTTTTAAAAAGAAACCGGCCTATAAAAGGTTCGTTGGTGCACAAATCGGGTGGTATGGTATTGATAGAAACTCAATCGGCCATTCGGCCCTAGCTTGAGCTTGAAAAACTGATGATAGCTTGAGTTTGGCTCGGTTGAAGCTTTGTTTCCAAAGCTCGAGCCGAGCTTGTTACAAATTTCTTAAGTTCGGGCTTGGCTCGTTTACTATATATTAGTTAATGTTTCAAATAAAAATAATATAATAATACGCTCGGAGCTCAATAAATGAAGCTCAGCTCGGGCTCGTTTCGTAAACAAGCTTAAGCTTAAATGAGGGGGTAAATATTAATAAAACTAATATTACAGTGTGAAAAATGAAAAAAAATGAAAAACGTTACTACTGAAAAATGTTTCTAGATCCGCCACTGCTCAGGCTCGATAAGGCTCGACGAGCCTGGCGAGCTTCACATGTCAGGCTCGAGCTCGGGCTCGATAAATAAACGAGCTTTGTTTTAAGCTCAGTCTTGATAAGGCTTGTCTCGTTTCGAGCTTTTTACTAAGCTGAGCTCAAGTAGCTCGCGAGTTGCTCGGCTCGTTTGCACCCTAGGTAGAGGTATTGAGGAAAAAATAATTTGTTTTATCACATAAATTATCTTTGGTTTTTATTAATTTTCATCAAAATGTATAATGATTAATTTGTTGATGTGTAGGGGTGTTTATGGATCAGAATGGTTACGATGGATAGTTGAAAATAAAAATATGTAATCTATACTCTATCCTTGTACATTCCTTGAAAACTACCCTCGTATGAAAACCCAGACAGAAAAATAGGCAACTACCAGAGGATCCGATTAGAGTTAACCGTATTTAGGAGTGTAGTAGACTTGAGACAGATCAAACTTTAGAATTTAACGAACTGTAATACATAGGATGGGTTTGGTTTGGTTTGAGGAATTCAATAGCATTGGAGTTTGACTACTCACCATCGTCGCATTTGTTGTTGTTCTCCCCACCCTCGCCCTCCTATAACACTGGAATCTGACTCGACCCTATAGTCGTCGTACTCGTACCCATGCCTCCATCACTCTCATCCGTCACTGCGTGGTGAAGTAGTGGGGGTGGTTAAACTATGATAAAGGAACCTTTATCACTTACCCTATGTTCCAGAGTTTAGTAACGGAAAGAAAAGAAGAGAAAGAGAATTTAGGAGAGAAAAGAAAGGGAGAAAAAGAAAATATACGACTTAATTTCGTGTTCCCGAGTTTGAAAGAAAGGAAAAGAAAATAATATTTTATGTGTTCCCGAGTTAAAAGGAAGAGAAAAAAATGTTTAATTTTACCGTTATACCCAAATTGTGTATCGTAATAATTTAAGTATGAGGGTAAAATAGTAAATGATAAACATTTTATTTGTTTTCTTTTCCCTTCCTTCTACTTCATTTCATTTTGGGAGGAAAGTTTAATTAAAAGATTTTCCTTCCACTCCCTTCTTTTAATGGAACTCTGAAACACGCCTATTTTTTACTTTCTCACCACTTCCTTAGGAGATGACAAAGCACAAGTATGAGAGAAGAATATCAAGATTTAGTTATTTTAAACTATAAAGTTTTTCGTGTAATCCTCTAGTCTATAGATAGAAACATGTTCATTAGTGTCGGCAAACACTCATCTAACTCATTTATTTAATGACTCAAAAAAATTGTTTAAATACAAATTGCCATAAATGTGACCCTGGGTTAAATCCCAATGTGGGTGATTGTTTTTCTAGTTGGCTGAACATGTTAACTGATATGAGTTTTATGACAAGGTCACATAGGTTAAATCCCATCATACTTTTAATTTGAAACTTTTGTGTTATATTTGAAAACAAAAGAACTTACTAAAAATCAAATTCCCATAATAAAATATGGACAAATCATCTACCCTTAATCAATATTGATAGAATTTACACTCATGTTTCAACTCCTACAAAAACATGTTGTACAAGGCTTGTGGGCCATTTTTTAAACATCAGCCCAATCTCAAACTCCTCCCAAGGCCCAAACTGGAAAACCCATAAAATGGGATGTGAATAATGAATATTGCATGTTGAAACTTAAGCAAAAAGTTGTCAAGGACTCACTTGTTCAACACAGGCATATCAAGAACACAAAATGTCCCAACTTCTTTGCATGTGAGCTGGCAATGGAGCATCAAATTTCAGGCTTTTGATGTCTGCAAAATCATAATCCGAAGAAGAAATGCTGGCCCGCTTTATAGCAGATGACACGTCGGGCAAAACCATTTTTTTACAATGCAGATGAAGGTTAGGCTGCTTATCGGTGATACTCCCGCTCTCAAAATTAAGGCCAAAAGGAGGTGAGGTTTTGTTACAGGCCTCAACTTTACGTTCAAAATTGGAAGAAAATACTTGGGACCGGTTCCATTTCTTGTGAGCTTGCCACCCGTATTTGTAGTCGCCAACTATTGGTGTTCCCAACACCTCGGCACAATGAACTCGTAGCTTTATTTCCGAAGTGTTACATGAAGAAACTTGGCAATTAGTTCATACAAGATAAAAAATAAAAGATAAAACAAAACAAGTGCTATTTGTTTGCTTTTGAGGTCAAACAAACTATCTTCAATAGAAAAGTCAAACAAACAAACAAACTACCCACAAACTTTGACCCGTTGAACCAATTTGACCTTTACTATTTTAATAAATTATAAGGTGACCCACTTGAAATACAATCTAACCCAAATGAACCCATTCACATGTACTCAAGAAGAAAGCGCCACCAAACTTTCAACTTTTTAACAATTTCTGAAAATTCGTTAGGGAACATTGGTAACAAGTGGGAAAATATGTAGTTTCCTAATTGAGCAACAAGTTCATTGTAATATTAGACTCAGGTAAGCTGTAGGTTTGACCTCAAAAGATGGATGTTTATAATTTTCTAACGAACCGTTGAAGCACTAAAAAATGAATGACTATTGATGAATACCTGGTGTTTTCTACCAGTGAGTGGGGAAAGCTCCAGCCATGTGAGACCTGCAATAATTTACCATAAAGTATAGAGGGTGGTGAGCTGGTGATGGTTAAACGTTTGCATCTTTTTCTTTCTGTCCCAATAATGTGTCTTTTAGCCGTGTAGGTGAGTTTATCCATAGAAGAATAAAAAACAAAGTACAAACCATGAATCGAAGAATCTAGAACTCGGTATTCTGTTATCGCATGTTGAGATGCCATTGTTGAGACATTCTCAACAACTGTAATCCGTTCTGATTTTCCGTCATCCATTACCACCTTCACAGAAACAATAAAGATTACACAAAGAATATGGAAACCAGGGAATGAAGGAAATATTATGGTTAACTACTTGTATAAATTCTAACCTTTCCCAAAGGAACTGAAATTAGACCTTGTGGACGCCTGGGTGAACCGATCACAAGTGCCCAATACTTTCTTTGCAGGAATCTTTTTTCACTCTTTAAATCCTATTAAAAAAAAAAAGAAAAGAAAAAAGCAATTAACAAAAGTAGGAGTGTCATAAGTCATAACAAGTTACAAGAAACAAAACATTTACTCACAATATTGGAAGCACCGACAGTCTTCTCACGGAAAACAGAATGCAAAACAGTAGCACTGAGCTGTGTTCTCCCCAAGACCAAAATGCCACTGCTATCTCTATCAAGCCTGTGCACCTACAAATGAATGAGATTAAACCCTGCAGCAAAACCATTTTCATAAAAAGAAATCAATGATGATCAAGTTTTTCTTAAACAGCTTTAGAACCTATGGAAAATTAAACGAGATCAAATATTTGTTTATGTATTAACCAAACAACTGATCATAAAATATTGAGAAAATTACGTCATCTCAGAGAAGAATTATTATTTTTTTATGCTGAAATTAAGGGCAAATTGCATTTAAAAAGGTAGTGAACTTTGGTCTGAAAACTGTTTCGGGTATCACACTGTATTTGCCACAATAAGGATATTGTTTCAAAAACTTTTATCTGGGTCATCTTTTAGGTTAACTGGTTTTCAGGCACCACATCAGAAGTGAAGTCAACATAGTCAAAGTTATCTACAAACAGATTCCACTAAATATTTTCAAGATTAGGGGTATGTTTGGCGAAACTAGCTGGTGGCTGGTAGCTGGAAGCTTTTTAAATATATTTTGGTGTTTGGCAGAGTAGCGGGAGCTTTTAATAAAATGTATAAAATTACTAAAATTGGCATAATTAAAAGCTTGTAAAGAAGGTTTTTAATTTATTTTTAAAATAGAATGGGTATTTGTGTCATTTACTAATTAAAAACTTGTAGATAGTAGAGCTTTTTCTTAAACGCTAGTACTAGTAGCTTTTCACTATAGAGCTTTTTCTCCAACCTAAAAGCTTCCGGCTCCTTCAACCAAACAAGGCTTTTTATTGAGTATGAGCTTTTTCTTAAAAGCTCGAAGCTCCTAAAAGCTCTTAAAAGCTTCTTGCCAAACATACCCTAGATGTTTATATAACTTTACGGAAGTCGATCACACATTTTTTATGGTAGAACTTGACGATAGGTTGCCTCATTATCTAAAATCAAACCAAAGTTTGTTACCTTATTATCGCTTCAACTAAAATACTTTAATATTATGTATTCCCACATGTATTAAACTGAAAAATCATGCTAAAAGTTTACAAAAATATGGAGTCAAGCAGAGAGAAAGTGACCGTAAAGGGAAACAGAACTCACCAGCCTAGGTGCTTCAGACAATTCATGTCTCAAATAAGTTCCAGCTAATTCATCTAAGCTTCTTTTTATTCCAATACCTCCCTGAAACATAACACTGAAATCAACATTTTTGAAACTAAAATGATGAAAAAAAAATAATCAAGATGTGAATATCTCACTTGAACTGGCATTCCAGTAGGTTTATTGAGGACAATGATGGCTGAATCCTGAACGGTACAGAACAAAAGAAACACAATCACCTATCAAGCTAAAAGCAGTGTTGTCAAAAGCGAAAGCCTGAAGCGCCTAGGCGACCAAAAACCTAGAGGCGACCAAAAACCTAGAAGCGACCTTGGCCCGCTTTTGTTTCCTAGATAAAAAAAGGCCCTCGCTTTTTTTGCGCTTTGCGCCTAGGCCCCGGGCGAGACCTATGCGCCTTGAGTGCGCCTAGCGCATTTGTTAACTATGGCTAAAAGTAAATAGAATGAGAAAAAAGAAAATGATTCTCAAAACCTTATACAACTCAAGATCATGAAGAAACTTTAGTTCTTCTTCAGTGCAAAGACACTCTGTTTTCTCAGTCGGCATTGCTTGTACTGTGATGGGAAGATAAATTGTATCACCGTATCTCATTGAATCTTTGGCAGACACCTGATGGAAATATCAAGTATAAGAAGGACTTCTATTTGGTTTTCACGAAACTATTCTTATAAAAACAACTAGTTGAAATGCAATTAAAAATACACTTTATGTTATTACCCTTTTGACTTGGCAATCTGGAGCATGAACATCTCTGACAGATTTTGAAGTTTCAGAAGGTTTGCGCCGAACCTGCAACAAACCATAACATTGCATCCAGTGATTATTTAAACTCAACACATGATCTGATTGTAAATGGAACTAAGATCCAATTTGATGGTATATGTGGAAGTACATATCCCATGCAGATATAACCACATATGTCCATACGCTTCTACAGACAGAAACTTTAAAGTGCCATCCCAATTTATATAATTCCATATATGGAACTCACCTCTATTATAAGAACCAGTTGTCATGTTTAATTGCATATATAGAAAAAAAAGTAAAAAAAAAGGATAATCAAAGGATAGTCTGCATAAATATATTATAACCACCACAATTGATGTACTGGGGTGCTAGAAAAGTCATTCATGTTGCTCCATATATCATTCTCTGATACTATTAGACACTCATAAGAAAATTATCTAGTGTGTTTGATCAATCTTTCTTGGCATCTTAAAGTCAGTTGTGTTTGATCATCGGTTGTTTCTACCATGAAAGAGAGTAACGGACTAATGACCATGCTTAAGCTACTAACATTGAAAACTAACAGAAAATTTAAAAAACTAAAGCATGAAGCTAAAAACACAAACATTTTCTTAAAACAATAATACACACACAATACAAGGTCTAGTAATCACTCTTACCTTGTCCTACAAGCTCTCAAGTCTCAATATTCACGTCCATTGAGAATTGTGATGCATGCAAATAGAGTCACCTTAAGCTAGTGAGTCCAAGATTTTCTAATCATACAAGGTATCACACACAAAACTAAAAATAGTAAATATTATACATAACTACATAAAAGCATGTTGTAAAACACATCTAAGGGTTAAACTTATGCATGCGTAAACAGATGTACCAAATATCATAAACTTATGGGCCTCTTTCTAGCTTTACTAAATGTCAAGATATCCTAAAAATTGGCTGAAACCATTATCCTATAACTTAAACGCACACTTGATAAATTTTGGAAAGACAAATAATCAATAATGTATATATTTTATCTTCAAGTTTCAAAAGTATCTATCAAATAAAAATATGATATATGTACTTACGCCAAATATAAACTTTTAGACACTCCAAAGTCCAAACTAGGGGTGTGAATTTCTGACACGACACGCACCTAACATAAAAATTGGCGGGTTTAGGTTTAGTTCTAAATGGGTTCGGGTCAGTATCGGGTCGAACCCTACAAACAAGCTTCGCTAAACGTAATTATTTTATATACATTTGGTTGTTAAATTTGTTATTTTAGAGTATTATTATTCAATAAAGTAAACTTTCATGCTACACAGGTCGCATTTGGACTTTGGGTTCATGTGTATGGCACGATTTTCGGGCCGTGCCTCACCCCGCCAACCGGCAAACATGACCCATTTAACCCCTACACCAAAGTCAAATTAAAATATTCGGAAAAATAAATAGATTCAATCGTGACCATAAATATATATTTCTCAAATCCTCAGGAACTTAATTGATTCGGGAAGTTATTAGATATTACAATAAATTCAAAAAAACTAAATACTGTGTTATCACATTTCTGAAAGTTTAGTAATACTTGCAAACAAACTAAATAAAAAATAAAGATAAATATTTCCGGAGATTAAATAAGTTTCGCTTCAAATCTTCAATTAACTGAACATAAAAACAACAATCACATCCAGCCCTATGGGCCGCCAAGACATGCATAGTCGCATACTGCAGCAGTGATGCAACCCAAGACCATTGAGCGCAAGTCACAAGCAGCAGCCAGCTCAAATTTGAAACTTTGGAATTTAACATCATTCTACAAAGTAAACTCCTCTTAAAAAAAAATAAAGACTAGCAATAGCATACCCACTATTGTAAATTTGTAATAGACCATGTAATCATATTGTCATGCTAATATCCTTCAAGGTGTAAACAACTTTACCATTATATTAATATACTTCGTATATATGTATATCTAATTAAACTTTGAATATGTGCATTATTAAAACAACAACAGCAGCAACGAGCATACCAATCGAATCCCATCTATAGTCAAGTTATTGGTAGGGTTTGGGGGGGTATGACAAAGGCAAGCCTTACCCTCTTCCCCAGGGATCGAGAGACTACTTCCGGTAAGACCCTACGTAGGCTGTAAACAAGTCGAGCCAGGGTGGGCGTGGGCTCGAGCTCAAGCTTGAAGTTAAACGAGCCTAAGAGCTCGAGTTTTTTAGCGTGCTTTTTTCAAGCCGAGCTGCGAGCAGCAAGCTTTTTGAACAGCCATGTGCTCCCAAAATCCATATCCGTGTATATAATTCAATGAAAAACATACATAGTTGGTGAACAAAATCAGAATAAGGCCCTAGCCGGAGATCTAGGCGTTTTGGCCACTAGGCGGGCCTAGGCAGTGGTTTTTTTAACTTTTAAATTTTTTTATTAAATTTCTAAGTATTTCTTAGTATTATGTGTATATTCTAAGTATTATGTGTATATATCTTAACATATTTTCAAAAAAACACCTAAATTTGTGTGTGTGTGTGTGTATATTAGAAAATACGTATAAAATACCAAAACGCCTAATTCCGCCTAGTCCCGACCGTCCCTAGGCTAGACCTCATCGCCGCCTAGCACCTTCTGCAACATTGCATACATAGCTACTCAAAAATAAATATAGCAGAACAATATATGTGCTAAAATATAGTCCTGGTAACATACCAATAACATAAAAATGATGGAAATGTTTCATATGGACATACCGACACATAACACATCATATAGACACTAAAAAAACGGCTATGCAGTGGGATATCGGTTATCAAAAAACAGTAAGACCTATAAATTATTTTAAATTTGATCAAAACACATTGCAATAGCAAATAAAATTGAAGATTATATACAAACAAATTAAATTAAAATGCTGACAGATCATATTAAACACATCCTAATCAACACTAAACTAAAAGACCATACTAAACCCCAACATAATATAATATGATTAATACCTGTCTTAATCTAAACAGCTTTTGCACTAAAGACCTAGGGAGCTGAGGGCAACACCTCATGACCCATTTAATAGCAGTTGTGTTACTTGCATCACCTCCTTCACCTGATGGTTGCTGTCTTCCAGATATATGTTTTCCTAAGGAAGCACGTTAACGGTCGTAATAAAACGGCGGCAATGTTAACCATTTCCCTTGCGTTTTTTTCTGTCTTCTGATCGTTAGATTTAACGGTGGCCGTTGAGTAGTGGTATGGTGAGGGTATAGTTATGTATGACGGAATCAGTGACGGTGGTCGGAGAAGTGCTCGCCGGAGATGAGAAACAACCGTCATGTTTTGGGTTTAGGGTTTAGTTGGCCCAATATGTTGTTTTAAAATAAAGAGTTAACGGAATAAATCGTTTGGTCACTTTTGTCACTTCAGTCCAAAATTTCAAACATTTTACATTTGGGTTCTTCTGTTTTACAATTTTTTTTGCTAAATTCGTCTCTGAAACTAACCCAGTTAACTTATCTCGTTAACTCTGGGGTTTGACTTTTTACCTACGAAATCGAGGCCATTTTAGACATTTTATATTTAAAGACTAAATAAATACAAGAAAAAAAAATACAAAACAATATCTCATGGCAACACTTTCTTTGTATTGAAAATTAAATTCAAGAAAAAGAGAGAGAGGAGAGAGATAGAACCCCTCATTCTGGTTAATCTCTTTCTATCAAACCCAATATCTCAGTTTCCCCTCTCTCTCATCTTTCTTTATCTATCTCAAATCTAACCACCCATATCTCTTCCTTCTCGCTAAAGGTTTCCCCTTTTCCTGTATAAGATTTGAGGCTTTTTGAAAGGATTTCAGCTAGGTATGGCCATTTATTGTGATGTTTTTGTTTTGTTAGATGATAATGATGAGGTTATTTGAGGCTTTATTGGTGATAGTGGCGTCTGACCGTCTGGGTTGGTGAAGTGGGTGGGTTTTTAGATGGAGAGGGATAAGTGGTGGTAGCTGGGATTTTACAGAGAGGCGAAGGAGTGGTGCTGGTGGTGGTTGGGTTTTAGAGAGAGAGAAAGATAAAGAGGGGTAGCTAGGTCTTTTGAGAGAGACAGAGAGAAGGAAGAATGGTGTTTCTAGATAGAGAAA
>JAUTDX010000196.1:272500-296415 GCA_030844895.1 Ambrosia x helenae | reverse complement strand
GTTAACCGCTTCAAGTCGTTCATTAGCGAGCAGCTGATATGATCTTCACGCAGATCTTTTAAAGATAAGTTAGTCATCGTTTAGGAGTATTCTAACCTCACTAATTTAGGGAAGCGATACCGAATACACAAAACAGCCACCTAAACTAGCATAAAGTAGAGCATTTCACAACCTATTCCATTTTACCAACTTTGACCCCAGATCTACTAAGATCGCCATTTTTACCAAAATAACTACCAAAGATCATTAACCGTGTCAAAGACTAGTAACGGCACCATTAGGCTTTTTAAACCCTTTTACGTGCCGGTAAGCATTTTTAACCGTTATTCGACTGACTTTAACCAAACCAATACCCGGTTACAGTTTCATGGCATAAACTATTTAACAAGTTAACTAGTCTACTACCGGACGATTAAACGGACGGTTTTTCAACATGTATCCGCCTAACACATTCGACAATCGCTAAAGTCATTCAAATACAGCTACAAATCCATCAACAATGAAACAAGGTTGCGCTATGATCATCAAGATCTAATACGTGAAAAACGCCAAATTTATACAAAACATGATTACATGCTAAACGATTGTTTTTTTCTACTAAAGATTACTAAACATGATTACTAGACTATAATGTATTACATAAACAACACAAACAAGCTTAAACAAACTGATTTGAATCAAATAAAAGCATAATAGATCAAACCATAAAACTCGAATGTGATGGATTGGATGATGATCGATGATCCGGATGAGTTCCCGAGCTCGTTCCTCGCCTTTGCAGCTGCTCACTTGTCCAGAAAATCGCCCAATCGCCTCTCCAAAACCCAATATTTGATCAGTGGGTTCTGCTCTGTTTTTATAGAAATTTTGATATTTGGCACGGCCGTGCGCATAAAGTGCACGGCCGTGCACTTTAACTTTTTGAGTTGACGTGCAAGTGGGCAAGTGGTTGGGCTGCTCCTGAAAATATCTAGATATTTCGCACGGCCGTGCACCTAAGGTGCACGGGCGTGCGGGTCTGGTTGTGGCCGAGTGCTGATGGTGCACTGCCTGGTGCACTGGCAGTGCACCCGGGAACTTGAGTCGCACGGGCACCCGCACGGCAGTGCTGATCAGGGTGCCCGAGAACAACAGCTGCACGCCTAGTCGCACTGGCAGTGCAGCTCGTCTGTGTCCGAGTAACCTGAGTCCGCACGGGCGTGCACCTGGGGTGCACGGCCGTGCACTATTTCCAGACTTGGCTGATTTTGCCAAAACTTTCTGTCTTGTCCGTTTTTCGCCCGGTTTCTTCGACTTTGTTCGTGGGACGTCGTTTAAGACCTGCAATAAACATATGAAGCGGTTATGTACCGAATTCGTGCAATTATGGTCGAAAACGCGTAATTTGGGAGTTTAATCGGGGATTTAAATATGTATATTTTAACGTATATCAAACCTCCCCACACTTGAACTTTGCTTGTCCTCAAGCAAACACTTAAACAGAAATAAACGAAAAACTCGCCAAATGGCAACAAAGACAAAATATAGCCTGTACAGACGATAATAGACAAGCCCGACAAAGGTATATAAACAGGTGATAAGATAACTAAACAGCAACGACTCACTTCCGATCTACAAACACGCAAACCGTACACGACTCACAATGTTCACACACACTCGGTTTTATTTATGATACATACGTGTAATGTGTATGTGTAAATCGCTCCATTGCCAAGACAATGAATCGTGCAATATCATAAGCTTGTCAAAAGATCTAGTCTTCACCAACTATCGTGTGAAAAAGCACAAATCAAGAGGTCTTGTAAGGGTTGTAATGTTAGGCAAAGGTAGGGGTGTGGAATGGATATTTAAAGTGACAAATCGGCTAAAACCCGGCGGTTATGTCTAACTAATAGCAACAACTACAACTGTACAATAAGAATTCTACTATAGGCGAATTTTCTTTTGAAACGGGCTAAACACAAACTTTTAACTTTAAAGCTCTAAAAACTGCTCGAATCACTGCTAATTCACCCTATTTTAGGGTGTTCTATTTTTCTGGATTTTTTTTTTTTTTTATATATATATACACATATCTATGATATATATATACTAAACAGAAACTGAAATATAATCAACAAACGGGTTCTAAATATATAAACCCGAACACGAACTATTTACAACGTAAAAACTAGTCAAACAATAACCTAAACCGAGCTTTAACACAAAAAGGTTTAAAAGAAAAAGGCTATTTGGTTTAGTGGTGAAATGGTGTGGTAAATAAGAAAAACACGGGATTAGGTTCAACATGGTTAACTAGTGGATAATATATGGGTGCGGGAACAGATAGAACGAAAAGAAAAGGCTAAATCAAAAGGGTATCCTAAATGCCTCAATCATGTTCGTACAATCTCACACGTATCTGGTCTAAACAAGTATACTAGTGACAAGTTCTAAACTACACAAAACATCCGGCTCACTCGCAAGCATGTCAAAGAAATGTAATCTATTCTAAGGCTCGAACGCTCACGTAACCGGAAGGAAATGGGTGCAAGTGTACGAATATAACACGCTCGTATCTCATCTGTTTGTCGCGCCTCGAGTTATCTTTGTCAAAATTTAGTTAGGCTTGATGTTTATATGAGAATATATACATATATGTACTTTTAGAGTTTTTTTTTTTTTTTTTTTTTTTTTTTTTTTTTTTAAACAATATATGTATATATACAAGAGGACAAACACGATTATAATCCCTCCCCACACTTGAACTTCACATTGTCCCCAATGTGACAATAGAAAGCGTTTATGAATTAGCTATCTATAGTGGGAAAAAGGAGAATAATACTCCCCTTTAGTCGATAACTCGAAAAGTACGGTGATCGCATTGAGCATCCATACCGGTGCTCGCCGTTTCCTGCACTATCACCATTCTTGACAAAACCAAAAGACATCAAACACATCCGTACATCATCACAATTATTCAAACAAAGCAAATATACTGAAAATTAAAGTGCAGAAAAGTAAATAGTTCAAATGCAAAAACTAAAAAGTCATGGGTACGCAGACCCGAATACGAACTGCAAAAATAAATAAAAAGTACTAACACATGCATGCAATAGATTGCCGTGGCTACTGGTCGTCGTCGTGGTGCTGACCGGAGCTTCCTGGCTGGTCGCCAGGAGCACCATAAGGGAATGAGGGAGGGTTACTGAAATAACCCGGATGCACCTGCTCTAACCCAGCGAAAAGGTACTCAAAACTGTGCCTCACATCCTGCTGCACACGATCCATAGTGGACCGCATGTACTGCTGGTCCTGCCTGGTTTGCACCGATGTTGTGCATGTTCAGCTCCATCGCCTGGAACCGCTGGTAGAACTCAGGGTATGTCGGGATGCCTGGAGGCCACTGCTGGTCCTGGGGCTGGAAGTGCTGAGGAGAGTGGTGTGGAATGTCGTGTGGCGCGTCACCACCGCCTCCTGCATGCTGCTCCTGCATCTCCTCATCCTCCTCGTCCTGTGGTGGCACGGGTCCCATATGATATCCTGACTAGTAAGTCGTGGACCCCCGTCCGTGTCAGCTAGCAGGTTCTGAGACCTGAGTGATCTAAAGTCCAGCATAACCCCATTAGTTACCCATGTCAGCGTGGCCCTGACCTCGTCGGTCAGAACTCCCAGTGCCATCGCAATCTGGGTGACGTACTCCCCGCCATGGATCTCACTCCCGTCCTTGGTGCCCCCAGCAGTGAGAAAGAACTCGGCCATTCGTGCGGCCAAGTTCAGCGGGGCACCCTCGTAGAAATGATACAGATAGAGAAGATCGGGAGTGGGACAGTTCCCTGAACTGTCCTTTCGGCCACAGATCGTGTGGCTGAACACATGGTGCAAGAGGCGGAGTAGCGGTCCTTAATCCGAGTGGCCTTGGCAGACCTCGGATTATAAGGTCCACCAACGGCAATGGATGCCCAAAATGCGGCCCGCTCGTCATTATCCACGAAGCTGTGGATCCCGCAAAAATCCTCAGAGTCAGTCTCTAAATGCTCATATATCCCCAGCTTCCTTCCCAGTCGCGCACCGACCAATGATACCATTTTCCACAAAGCCTAAACCGAATGTCTTTCGAATGGAAGTCCTTATACACCCCCTCCTTTGGTTTTTTGTAGGAGAAGGATGATAAGAACTCGATCGTAATCTCTCTGTAAACAGGCTGGTTTATACTAAGCAGTTTCGCCATCTGGGGCGAGACAAATCCATCATATCGTTCACGCTGATTCAGCGCGGTGAGTAGGTCTAAGTTAAGCCGAATAGGAACACCGAATGAGTTCCTCCTACCCCAGAGCTTCATGAACTTGTCAATACATGGCGCCTCCTTTTGTCACGGTTGTCAAAGCCGAGGAAATCATGAGCCATCTGCATGCAAAAATTAATATACAGCTGTTAGTACACAAAAAACGGAGGTCCCGGATGCCCAAAACGGACCTGCGCGCATTCTGACCTGAAGCTGTTACTGATGCACGGGTGTGCAGGTCTGGTTGGTCAGGTCAGAACAGCACTGCCTTAGGCACGGCAGTGCTGCCTGATTTCTAGCTCGCACGGTCTGTGGCACGGCCGTGCAGCCGACTGTGCACAGTCCCAGGACTTCGAAAATTTTCAGAAAAGAAACTCCAAATCTCAAATATAGTTCAACAAAACTCTCACAATAGCAATGATTTGGGCCTGGGTGTGCACGGTTTCAACAACAACATAAAAAAAAAAAACTACACTAATTTAAACTAAAACTAAACAAGATTGTGGGTTTATATAGTTTTATGAAGGAACCCCCAAATCTTGCCCTAGAAATCAAAAATACAACAGATCTAAACAAAAAATTAAAATATAAGTGCAAAATATGAAGGGATTCATACCTTTTGATTTGGAAGGGAAAGATTGAAGATTTAGGCCTAAAGATGATGAATACCCGGTTTTTGGGTAGTTGGAACGAGTGTGCGGTTTAGGGGTGCAAGAACTAGGGTAAGGAAGTTAAGGATCTATTTATACAAACGAATTTGGGCTGGGCTTTTTGGCCCGCACGGTCGTGCGACTCTGTTGCACGGCCGTGCCCCTGCTCGCACTAGCCTTGCACGCCTGTGCTGATCAGGCTTGCTGGTCAGCCAGGCCCGCACGGCCGTGCATATTTTGGCACGCCGTGCACAGTCTGCAGACTTGCAGAAATTTGCAGCCTGCACTGCGCAGCCACCCTGTTTTGTCCGAAAACATCATTTTAAACCATTTAAACCTGTTTGTCGACTGTTCACGCTCCATTGCTCCTTCCCGCTTTGTTCAAAACCGGTACGAACCTGCACAATACTAGAAACAACGTTAAACTACAAAATTAAAATAAAGCAAGAAATATATACACTAATTACATATTTACCCTTTGGCGCGCCCATACACGCCGTGCTATATTTATTAACGAGTCGCTAGCTAGACTCACTTCCCCGCACTTATTAGGCGCGCGGGTCGTAGAGATCGATCATCTCCACGGATTTGTCAACCGGTCCATCAATGTAAACTTTGAGGCGATGACCGTTGACTTTGAAAGTCACACCCTCCGAATTTTCAATCGAAACAGTCCCGTAAGGATATACTTCCTTAACAGTGTACGGTCCTGTCCACCGGGATTTCAACTTTCCTGGAAAGAGACGCAGGCGCGAGTTGTAAAGCAGGACCAAGTCGCCTACCTGAAAATCTTCTCGGTGTTTCAGGCGACTGTCGTGCAACTTCTTCGTGCGCTCTTTGTACAATATCGAGCTCTCATAGGCTTGTTGCCTAAGCTCCTCCAGCTCGTGAATCTGTAAGAAACGGGTCTCACCGCCGGTCTTAAGATCCAAATTTGCCGTTTTAAGAGCCCAGAATGCCCTATGCTCCAGCTCGACTGGGAGATGACACGCTTTGCCATAGACAAGCCTAAAGGGAGTCGTCCCAATAGGCGTCTTGTAAGCCGTCCTAAAGGCCCACAGCGCGTCATCAAGCTTGTCCGCCCAATCCTTGCGGTTTTGATTAACCGACCGCTCAAGGATTCGCTTCAATCCACGGTTAGTGACCTCCACCTGTCCACTTGTCTGTGGATGATACGGGGTGGATAACCTGTGGTGGACACCATAACGTGCTAACGCGCGATCAAGCTGCGCATTGCAGAAATGCGTGCCACGGTCACTAATCAATGCCTTTGGGGCACCAAACCGTGAGAACAAGCTCCTAACAAACCTCACAACAACTCGGGCATCATTTGTGGGCAAGGCTTGCGCCTCGGCCCACTTTGATACGTAATCAACAGCCACGAGTATATATCTATTGCCCCGTGAGGAGGGGAACGGTCCCATGAAGTCTATGCCCCAAATGTCAAAGACCTCACAGACTTGAATCGGGTTTTGCGGCATTTGGTCGCGTGCCGATATGTTCGTCGCCCTCTGGCACGAATCACAAGCACCAACCAGTATCTGGGCGTCACGAAAGAGTGTGGGCCAGTAAAACCCGGAGTCTAACACTTTCTTAGCAGTGTAATTCGCTCCATGGTGACCTCCGGTAGGCCCCTCGTGACAATCGCGCAAGATCTGCGCCGCCTCCACCCCAAACACACAACGGCGAATCAACTGATCCGCCCCGACCCGGAACAAAAATGGGTCATCCCAGAAGTAATGCTTTAGGTCCGCGAAGAACTTCCTCTTTTGCTGGTGCGACAATCCTTTGATGAGGATCCCGCACGCGAGGTAGTTCGCAAAATCCGCGAACCATGGTGATACATCTTCCACCGACTCGACGCTCATCAAGAACTCGTGGGGAAAGTTGTCATTAATGGTATCCCACGCGCAGTTCTCGGCATCATCATGCTCGAGCCTGGACAGATGATCAGCAGCGACATTCAGGGCACCCTTCTTGTCCTGAATCTCTATATCGAACTCCTGCAGCAACAGGATCCACCTAATCAGGCGCGGTTTCGCGTCCTGTTTGCTGAAAAGGTATCGGATCGCTGCATGGTCCGTATAGACGATGGTCTTCGACAGCACCAAATATGATCTAAACTTGTCGAACGCAAATACTACAGCAAGAAGCTCTTTTTCAGTCGTGGTGTAATGCTCCTGAGC
Source organism: Ambrosia x helenae (assembly GCA_030844895.1). NCBI lineage: Eukaryota > Viridiplantae > Streptophyta > Magnoliopsida > Asterales > Asteraceae > Ambrosia > Ambrosia x helenae. The sequence goes on along the minus strand of JAUTDX010000196.1, from coordinate 289,315 downwards.
ATCATGTAGAGTCTTACTCGCGTAGTAGATCGGGTGGAAGTGCTTGTCCTTCCGCTGTCCCAAGACCGCCCCTATCGCGAAGTCACTCGCGTCGCACATAATCTCGAATGGCAGCTCCCAGTCGGGTGCTACCAATATAGGGGCCTCAACAAGCAAACGCTTCAGAAGGCCAAATGCCTTCACACACTCTGCACCAAACACAAACGGTGCATCCTTTTCCAACAAACGGGTCATCGGTCGGGCGATCTTTGAAAAGTCTTTGATGAATCGCCTGTAAAATCCCGCATGACCCAAAAAGCTGCGGATCGCTCTGACAGAGGAGGGTGGAGGGAGCCTAGAGATGATATCTACTTTGGCAGGATCAACCTCCAACCCACTTTGGGAGACCTTATGCCCCAGGACTATTCCTTCCTTCACCATGAAGTGGCATTTTTCCCAGTTTAGCACAAGACTGGTCTCCTCACACCTCTGAAGCATCCGCTCCAGGTTCCCCAGACATTGATCGAACGAACTCCCAAAAACGGAAAAATCATCCATGAACACCTCCATGGAGTCCTCGATCATGTCATGAAAAATGGCAACCATGCAACGCTGGAAGGTCGCCGGCGCATTGCACAGCCCAAATGGCATACGCCTGTAGGCGAATGTGCCAAAAGGGCATGTGAAGGTCGTCTTATCCTGGTCCACAGGATCGATAGGGATCTGAAAGTATCCAGAGAAACCATCAAGGAAACAGTAATACAACTTCCCCGACAGTCGTTCCAACATCTGATCGATGAATGGAAGCGGGAAGTGATCCTTGCGGGTGGCGTCATTGAGCTTGCGATAGTCAATGCAAACTCTCCACCCCGTGACGGTCCTCGTAGGAATTAACTCATTCCTATCATTTGTGACCACCGTCATGCCACCCTTCTTGGGCACGACGTGCACAGGACTAACCCAAACAGAATCCGAGATGGGATATATCAATCCAGCATCAAGCAGTTTAATCACCTCGGATTTAACAACATCTTGCATGTTCGGGTTCAGACGCCTCTGGTGCTGCGCACAAGGCTTGTAGACATCCTCCATCAAGATTTTATGAGTACAGAAAGAGGGATTAATCCCCTTGATGTCTACGATCTTCCAGGCAATTGCCCGTTTATGAAGTTTTAAAACCCTCAACAACTCGCTCTTTTCTTCCACAGTCAATGAAGACGATATGATCACCGGTAGACGCCCCTCCTCATCCAGAAATGCATACTCGAGATGCGGCGGGAGCTCCTTCAGCTCTAGAGACGGTGGATCCTCAACAGACGGCTTCGCCTTCTCCTCTTCCTCTCGCTCAATTTCCACAAAACGCTCCGGACTTTGGGAACCATCATCACCGATCTGATAGACCGGCTGCTCATCTATATGGCCCTCCTGCATAATGCCATCTAGGCTCCCACACAACAGATGTGTGTCCGAAACATCTCTCTCCCAAGCACCTCTGATATGAGAGCTGACACACTGGTCTACTATATCAAGATAGTATAGTGTATCGTCTTGGCTCTCAGGATGGCACATCGACCTCTGAATGTCAAAAGTCACGTGCTCATCATTGACTCGGAGTGTGATCTGGCCCGCAGCCACGTCAACAATCGTCCTTGCCGTGTTAAGGAAAGGACGTCCGAGAATCAAAGGGACTTTAGAGTCCTCATCCATATCTAGGATAACAAAGTCCACAGGGAAAACAAATTTGTCAATCTTGACAAGCATATTTTCTACAAACCCCGTGGATACTTGATCGAACGATCAGCGAGGCGAATACTCATCCTGGTGGGTGAAGGTTCACCCAGATCCAACTTCTCGAAAACCTTATAAGGCATAAGGTTTATGCTGGCCCCCAAGTCTGCGAGTGCATTACTGACAGTCATATCACCTATCAGACAAGGGATGGTAAAGCTACCAGGATCGCCCATTTTCATGGGCAGTCTATTCTGCAGAATTGCAGAGCAGTTCTCGTTCAACAGAACGCAGGACAGGTCCTCAAGTTTTTGCTTATTTGTGAGGATGTCCTTCAAGAATTTGGCATACTTAGGCATCTGTGCTAAGGCCTCAACAAACGGGATGTTTATATGTAGCTGCTTGAACAGCTCGAGAAATTTCCCGTATTGCGCCTCGTCTTTCTGCTTCCTAAGTCTACCAGGATATGGAACAGGAGGAGTGTAGTCAGTGACTGGCTTCGGTAGCTGTGCTGTACTTGCTGGGACTCGCCTAGCGTGCACCTCGTCCGAAGACTCAGTCTGGACCGTCTCAGTGATCGGTGGTGAGCCCGATGTGTCAGGTCCCGTGGTTTTACCACTCCTCGTCGTTATGGCATTCACATGCCCTCTTGGGTTCGGCTCAGTGTTGCCTGGAAGACCACCCTGCTGTCTCTCAGACATCATCTTTGCCATCTGGCCAACCTGGTTCTCTATGGCCTGCATCGACGCCTTTTGGCCCCTCATCTCTCCCTCATAATTCGTGAAGCGCTCCTCATGCTGCTGGTAGCGCTGCTCAGCGATCTGATTGGAATTAGAGGTGTTGGTAAGGAGCTGAGACATCATCTCCTCCAGCTTAGACATACCATGAGGGGCGTGCTGCTGGGAGCTGCTCCCGGCGCCCTGGTTCTGGTATTGGTTCGGTCTCTGCTGGGACGATTGACCACGAGCCTGGTATGGCTGTTGGTTGGACTGGTAGGACTGTTGGTTGGACTGGTAAGGCTGTTGGGACTGGTAGGACTGTTGTGGTGCGGCGGCTCTCTGCTGGAATCCGAGAGGGTTCTGATTGGAAGTACCAGATCTCCACCCGAAGTTCGGGTGATTTCTCCAACCCGGATTATAAGTGTTGCTGTAAGGGTTATTCTGGGGTCTCGTTTGATTACCCATGTAGTCCACTTCCTCGTGGCCTGTATACATCACCCCCTGAGCACACGAGCCAGGCTCGTGAGATACCCCGCACTCACACACACAAACAATCGGACTGCGCTACGTGTTGCTGAGAGTTATCGAATCTCGTAGCCAGAGCCGCTATCTGTGCCGAAATCGCCGTATAGTTATCCACGGCATGCACACCAGCCTTGGCAGATGAAGACCTAGATCTATCATTCTGCCGGGATTTAGATTTTAGGGACGCCTTCTCAATAATGCTCCACGCTTCCCTAGGAGACTTTGTTCCGATGTCTCCCCCAGCGTATACATCAAGGCGTTCCTGAGACGCATACCCGAGTCCCTGATAAAAAGTTTGCACCAAATGCCTTTTCGAAAGCTCATGGTGCGGGCAACTCAAGAGTAGGTCTTTAAACCTTTCCCAGGCTGTGTATAATGATTCATCGTCATCCTGACGAAATGTCATGATGCGATTCCTCAGTTTTTGTGTCTTTTCAGGAGGAAAATACTGCTGCATGAATTGTTGTGACAACTCTGCCCAAGTCGTGATCGACCCTGCGGGTTGTGACAGAAGCCAAGTCCGGGCTTTGTCCCGCAGTGAGAATGGGAAGAGTCGGAGACGGATAGCATCATCGGAGATGCCCGTCATCTTAAAGGTGGCTAAAACCTCTAAGAATGCAGCAATATGTCGGCCTGGATCCTCGTGCTCCAGTCCACCGAATTGCACCGAGTTTTGTATCATATTCACGATACTAGATTTGATCTCGAAATGGTCCGCCAAAATAGCCGGACGGACAATACTCGGCGCGAGTCCATCTCCTCCTGGACGACCACTATCATTCAGCGGAATGTCGTCATCCGCCATGATAATGTCGCTGTGGGCGTCCGACCCGTTGTCGTCGGCCAGATCGTGCCTCGCCTCCTCAATTGGGACCTCAACAATAGGAGCAGCAATAAGAATATCAGAAACAAGACGCAATTTATGAAGTCTAATCCGCTCGCTTCTCCTCAGGCGCCTTAGCTCCTCGTCAGAAAGATCACCAGAAGACCCTGGGTTTGTGGACATCAACCTGCATGTAAGAATGATACAGTTGCAACAGGCGAATATATGACAAACCCAAAAAGGCGATAAAAGACAGAAAAATAAATAAATGAAATAAAGAATCAATAAATTCATGCGAAAATAACTGAGCGCAAATATATTCAAGCAAATCAAATATAAACAAATAGAATCAATAAAATGAACAAAAATAAGCAGACTAAGCCTAAAACTATACAAAGAATGAAATTAATAATTAGTCCAAATACGAACAAATAAATCTAATTAATCAAATAACGAACAAATCAAATTCATAGACAAACCAATTAATCCAATATTCAATAAATTAAATCTATCAACATCCTAATGAACGAAAAATCAAATCAAACAATCCTATAAGCAGATAAATGAACGAATCTATATGCAACCTATAAACCAATCTAAAATTAATCCAATATATCAACAGACAGATAAATCTAATAAAAATTCAAATAATCATATATGCAAATTAATGAATGAAATAACGAATCAAAGAAGTATAAACAAGTATTCACAAGCATGTACACTGGTAAAAAGTTGACTCGGTTCGTTCCTAAAGCTCGTCGCGTCCCCGGCAACGGCGCCAAAAACTTGACGTGTGCGTATATACACATATTTTACAATGGATTTTAACACACGTTTTGCTTTAATATTTATAAAAATGGTTTCGACCTTCATATTAAAACACACACACTAGGGCAAGTGTACCCTGTCATATATGTAGTAAGTACAGATAAGAACCAAGTATCGATCCATGGACGCGCGCGGAGCAATTGTACTAAAACTCTGTCCCCGATTTACCAGTAGGAAAAGATAAGTTTGAGTTTTGTTTAAAACTAAATTAATTCTAAAACATGTAAATAACTTAACTACGACTCCAAATAGAAAATATAACTATATAAACTATATTACGCCAATCCTAGCATGTTATCTAAATATAATAAGTAATATAGGCGCGTGATCAACATTCCCATTTTCCGACAGTTAGTGTCCCTTTCGGGCATCCTAACATGACAACTATACAGAAAGCTAACACGAATACACACGTTAACCGCTTCAAGTCGTTCATTAGCGAGCAGCTGATATGATCTCACGCAGATCTTCTAAAGATAAGTTAGTCATCCGTTAAGAGTATTCTAACCTCACTAATTTAGGGAAGCGATACCGAATACACAACACAGCCACCTAAACTAGCATAAAGTAGAGCATTTCACAACCTATTCCATTTTACCAACTTTGACCCCAGATCTACTAAGATCGCCATTTTTACCAAAATAACTACCAAAGATCATTAACCGTGTCAAAGACTAGTAACGACACCATTAGGCTTTTTAAACCCTTTTACGTGCCGGTAAGCATTTTTAACCGTTATTCGACTGACTTTAACCAAACCAATACCCGGTTACAGTTTCATGGCATAAACTATTTAACAAGTTAACTAGTCTACTACCGGACGATTAAACGGACGGTTTTTCAACATGTATCCGCCTAACACATTCGACAATCGCTAAAGTCATTCAAATACAGCTACAAATCCATCAACAATGAAACAAGGTTGCGCTATGATCATCAAGATCTAATACGTGAAAAACGCCAAATTTATACAAAACATGATTACATGCTAAACGATTGTTTTTTCTACTAAAGATTACTAAACATGATTACTAGACTATAATGTATTACATAAACAACACAAACAAGCTTAAACAAACTGATTTGAATCAAATAAAAGCATAATAGATCAAACCATAAAACTCGAATGTGATGGATTGGATGATGATCGATGATCCGGATGAGTTCCCGAGCTTGTTCCTCGCCTTTGCAGCTGCTCACTTGTCCAGAAAATCGCCCAGAATCGCCTCTCCAAAACCCAATATTTGATCAGTGGGTTCTGCTCTGTTTTTATAGAAAGTTTGATATTTGGCACGGCCGTGCGCATAAAGTGCACGGCCGTGCACTTTAACTTTTTGAGTTGACATGCAAGTGGGCAAGTGGTTGGGCTGCTCCTGAAAATATCTAGATATTTCGCACGGCCGTGCACCTAAGGTGCACGGGCGTGCGGGTCTGGTTGTGGCCGAGTGCTGATGGTGCACTGCCTGGTGCACTGGCAGTGCACCCGGGAACTTGAGTCGCACGGGCACCCGCACGGCAGTGCTGATCAGGGTGCCCGAGAACAACAGCTGCACGCCTAGTCGCACTGGCAGTGCAGCTCGTCTGTGTCCGAGTAACCTGAGAGTCCGCACGGCGTGCACCTGGGGTGCACGGCCGTGCACTATTTCCAGACTTGGCTGATTTTGCCAAAACTTTCCGTCTTGTCCGTTTTTCGCCGGTTTCTTCGACTTTGTTCGTGGGACGTCGTTTAAGACCTGCAATAAACATATGAAGCGGTTAAGTACCGAATTCGTGCAATTATGGTCGAAAACGCGTAATTTGGGAGTTTAATCGGGGATTTAAATATGTATATTTTAACGTATATCAATCACCGGTAGCAAACCCAGGTCACTGTGTGCGTCGTTAGAAGCCTAGAATGGCTTAGTCTCCTTAGGAGCGAAGAGATCGTCCTCCTCAGAGTCAGAAAGAACTGATAGGTTAACATAAATGGCCATAATCTTGTCAAATCCATATGTACACGTATTGCATATGAATATTAGTAAATGATACACATACCAATATGCAATCGTGTGATATCTTTGGACTTGAGAAGTGCACGGTGATGAAAGAAGAAAACGTTTCAAAAAGCTTTTGTTTAAGTTATAGTTTGACTTAAAAGAATCTTAGTTCGCTATAAGCATTGGCTCTGATACCAATCTGTCACACCGCTAGGTGGAAACACGAGATTTAACATCGAAAGATTTTCAAGCACAATGTTTGAGCAAACACATAAGAAACAACTGAAACTGATACCAAATATTTAATTGTTTTACAAAACATAAATGAAAATTGTCTTGAAACTGGTAGATTACGTAGTAAAACACCTGAATGTTCAATGTTCAAGAAATACCCCACAAAAGTTGGTATCACACAGCGTGTGCCTAAACAGATTCTCAAGTCCCATAGTGCGTGCAAATCAATTACCTGAAAACATGCATAAAAGATTTGTCAACATAAAGCTTGTGAGTTCCCAGGTTTAAATGTACGGAAAGTAAAGTTAGTGAAATTCTGTGTGACCAATCAAAGCTAGCCAATGATTACTGTGCCAACATGAGTCCCATAAACAAACCTCTGACTGTTGTGCCTTGCGCATTGTACAATAAAGACAATGTAAGAATTGTAGAATACTAGCACCTTTTGTATGTAACAGGTTAGCGCGACAAACCAAGAGTGGGGGTGTCAAACCCAATAGATCTATTTAAGTGTTCCATGGTTAAACCAATAGGTAATGGTAAAAGTGAACGTGTATACGAGGACTGTTGAGCTTATGAACTGATTGTCTCATGTTTCACATGGTAGTCATGATAGAATTCACCCCAAATAGTTTGTAACTTGATTAAAGTAGCATGTTTTTCTCCTAAAATTATGAAAACAGTAAAAATGGGTTGTGAAACTCACCTTGTGTTCGTGTGAGTAAGCTAGCAAATGGTAAGCCTGAATGAAACTAGAGACTTAAAGTTCCTAGAATCTAAAGGACAACTTAAGTCTTTGTACTCGATTATGTACTATGCAAGTTGTTCACCCGATTTGTATGTCTTTGGAACACATGTACATGGTATTATTGTCCAAATACGTGATGATTATTACGTAACATTGCTTGTTCTTTAAAAACGATTTAAGGTTATAACTTGTAGATCTCGTGATTCTTCATTATATCCGTTCGTTTTTAGTTGTAACATTAACAAGTCTTGTCAAAACCATGTTCACATACATGACACATGTCACCATATGTTGCCACATGTTAACACATGTTTAGAGTTCTAATGTTAAAAGAATTGTTAACACATGTTGTGACTCATAAACATATGTTTTCTCAAAATCAAGAACTTTTGTATAACTTGATGTTATAGTTCAAGTGTCATGTTTATGTCTCATTTTAGCCATTCTATACACACGCATGCACCTATATGTATGTATGTGAGTATGTAAGTGTGTATACACATGTATGCGTGTATGTATATAGATGTATAGGTCCAAGTTTTGTGAGTTTTACCACTTATAACTTGTTATATTAGTGTGATAGTGTATATTATAGGATCGAGTGAACACATGTGCCGACTAGAATGATAGGAATGAAATGAGTATAGTAGTTTTAACATACCACAATGTGAACCGAAAAACAAACGAAGATTGAGCCGAATCTTGAAGCTTGCCTCCACACTATAGCTCTTAGAAACTTGAATCTTTATGGTTTGAGTATTGTTGTGGTAGTTGCGGTCGAGAAAAGAATTGGGTGGGGGTGGTGGTGTTGAGCCGAACAAGTGAGAAAGAAGGGAGATTGTTTGAGAGTTAGAAGGTTTGAAGGGATATTGTGTGGGAAAAACCATTAAGCTTCGGCCCTCATAGCCTAGAGAAAGAGAAAGAGAGTAGGAGAGCTTGGATTAGTTTAGGAAAGTCAAACTACATAGGGCTTGATGGTGAAAAAGTTGCTTGCCATATTAGTATAATTGGTTGACTTTTAGACTAGCTTGGATGCATGCTTGCCTTGGGATAGGGTGGTCCGACATTAGGACTTGGAAGGGAGCATTTGTGGAAGTCAACAAGTGTCTTGGGTGTTGGTGAGGGTGGCTAAGGGTTTATGTTGGTGAAATGATTGGGTTCAAGGTATTTTGTTTGATTATTTTGTGTGTGTCTTAATTTGATTCAAAGAAATCGATACATATATATATATATATACATATATATATATATACATATATATATATATATGGCAAGGTTCGTGTAAAAAGTTCATTTTTCCGAAGAAGTGTAAGAAATCTATGTACGCATTGTGTTTTTAAATTTTAGGATAAATGTTTTATACTCTTTTGGTATTGTATTATATAGAAAAACAACAAAAGTAACAATTTAAAACACAATCAAATGGATTCTATGTATTAAATTGTAATACACACTGATTATATTTCTTCGTATGGTGTTTTAGATTTAATGCTTAAAATACATTTGATTGTGTTTTAAATTGTTAATTTTATTGTTTTTCTATATAACACGATACTAAAAGAATATAAAGCATTTCTCCTAAAATTTAAAACACAATACCTATATAGACTTCTTACACTTCTTAGGAAAAATGTACTTTTTAGCCAACTCCTTACCTATATATATATATATATATATGATCGGATCATGTGAGAACTCCATTGAGTTGTGAGAACTAGAGAACTCATCTGGACCACACAAAACCATATTATCACTATAATAATAAAAGGGTAACATAGTAATTTACCATCCCCTACCCCACCCCACCCCACCCCACCCACCCTAACCCAACCCAATCACCTTTAATAATAAGAGGTTATTGTTTTTTTTAAAATCACTCTCTCTCTCTCTCTGCGCTCTCTCTCTCTCTTCTCTCTCTAAAAAATCATCCTCTCTCTCTGCTCTCTCTTTTGTCTCTCTCTCTCTAAAAGACGAAAGGGGCTGTGGGGTTTTGCGATCGGTGATGGTGGATGGTGGTTGCAGAGGGTTGATGACGGTGGGTTTTTGGGTGACCAGTGGGTTTGCAGGTGGCTCGACATGGTGGTGACCGGTGGGGTTAGGATCGCGGTGGTTGCAGAGGGTTTTTTGAAGAGGGTTTTAAACGGACGGCGTGGGGTTGAAGACAAACAGATCGTTGGGGTGTTTTTCAGGGGTGGTTTTCACACGATCGTTGGTGTGGGTTTCAGTAATGGAGGTGGATCTCGAAGGGGAGATGAACAGATCGTTGGTGTGGGGTTGAAGACGAACAGATCGTTGGTGGGAGTTGAGGATTAACAGATCGTTGGTGGGGGTTTCAGTGGGGATGGGTTGTGGATGATGGTGACGGTGTCGAGGTGGTGGTCCGACCAAGGGAGGTTTATTATTATTATTATTATTTATTTTCTGTTATTATTGTTAATATTATTATTATTACATTTATTATTATTATTATTATTATTATTATTATTATTATTATTACTATTATTATTATTATTAAATGATGTTTATGGTGAAAAGATAGGTTTTTATGTTGAAATTTTTGGCGGTTTTTTGCTAGGAGATAATTAGCTGTGAAGAAGATGATGTTTTGCGTTTAAGGAAGCCGATGTTGTGGAGACGACGATGAATGGTGTAGTATCTTTGTAAGAAACACTGGTGTAAACATAACATCAGGTACACCAGTGTAAATATGAATGTAAAGCACACCATCATCTAGTTTTTGGTTTTTACACTAGTGTATTTTTGTGTAAGTTGTGTATTTTTGTTTTTGGTTTTGGTTTTTTAATACAGTGTAATTTGGTGTAGAAGTTTGTAAAACATTACACCAGTGTAAATCATCCTTATCATATGTTTGTTTTGGTTTTTTACACTAACATATTTGTGTAGAAGTTTGTGTATGGCAGATTTATACTGGTTTAAATAATTACACCAGTGTAAATCATGGTAGATCATCTCATCAGATTTTCTTTTTAAAAAATGATTTTTTGAATAAATTACACCAGTGTAAATCATGGTAGATCATCTCATCAGATTTCTTTTTAAAAAATGATTTTTTGAATAATTAAATAAAAAATTAAAATACTACACTCATAATTTTTTCTCTTTCATGGTGGTTTTACTTAAATACCCCTTGATGTAATTTTTTGTATTAATATATACTAATAATATTTTAATTAGCATGTAAAGACAAAAAAAACATTAAGATTAAATCTCAAAGATAGGATCATCAAAATCAATGGTCCACAAGAGTTCTCTAGTTATCACAACTCGATACAGTTTTCACCCGATCCTAACCTTATATATATATATATATATATATATATATATAAGATCGCATGTGTGTATATATTGTATATTACTTCTATTTTCAATCACACACCTATATATGTATGTCGTCGTGTGTATATATATATGGATTCAATTTTGATTACATACATACTCATATGCATCGCATGTGTGTATGTATGTATATAAGATTGTAGATTGTAGATTCAAGTTTCAATCACATACATATACACATACACATATACATCGTATATGAGTATGTATGTGTATAATATTGTAGGTTTTGTCTTGTTTATTGATAACATACATATATGTATTTGTAATATGAAAATATAGTTTGGAATCATAACATATTATTGGATATCATCAATACACTTACATATGGTTATTATTTGGAAACCAGTGAATCCATACACACTCATATACACACGTGTATGTATGTGTAGGATATCTAGATATATATACACTTTGTATAAACCTATGTTTACATATGTATTATAGAAAGAGTTGGATCCACGACAAAAGCTCTATAAAATAATATGTCGGATATTCATAAAAATGGCTTTATAAATATCCGTGTTTCATGTGGAATTGTATAGTTTTTAGATCGGATATTGGCATGTATGTCTTGTTTTGATTGTACATAATAATTGGACATTTTGTTGCTCTCTGTTGAGCGTGTCATTGGCTTGATTGCTCATTGCCAATTGTTTCGGGATAATCGGGTGTTGCAAGCGTAAATGGACATTGTTGGGAAATGAAAATGAATTCCTGAAATTGGTTAGGCTTTGCTAGACTCAGGATGACACAGTTACTATAATAATGTCTAATGCACGACTAAACAATGACATAGCTTTAAAGACTTGTACGGATCTTGACCTGGGGAATCGATGGGTTTCATATTCACCCATTGTTTTTGGAATTTTGTCCGTGAAATTGTGTTGAGTTATCAGATTTAGAATGTAATAGCCCACTCCCGCACCGCGATATTGTCCGGGCATGTCCTGATTTTGCATTGGTCGTGGGAAATTCCCACGCCAAAACGTGTCATGATAGGGAAGGTATCCCACCTCTTATAAAGAAGTGTTAGTTCTCCTTCCCAACCGATGTGGGATTGTTACAATCCACCCCCTTAAGGAGCCCAGCGTCCTCGCTGGCACAACAGCCCGGTCCTGGTTCTAATACCATTTGTAATAGCCAACTCCCGTACCACGATATTGTCTAGGCATGTCCCGATTTTGCATTGGTCGTAGGAAATTCCCACGCCAAAACACGTCACGATAGGTAAGGTATCCCACCCTTATAAAGAAGTGTTAGTTCTCCTTCCCAACCGATGTGGGATCGTTACAATCCACCCCCCCCCCCATAAGGAGCCCAGCGTCCTCGCTGGCACAACGGCCTGGTCCTGGCTCTGATACCATTTCTAATAGCCCACTCCCGTACCGCGATATTGTCTGGGTATGTCCCGATTTTGCATTGGTCGTAGGCAATTTCCACGCCAAAACGCGTCACGATAGGGAAGGTATCCCACCTCTTATAAAGAAGTGTTAGTTCTCCTTCCTAACGATGTGGGATAATTACAATCCACCCCCTTAAGGAGCCCAGCGTCCTCGCTGGCACAACGGCCCGGTCCTGGCTCTGATACTATTTGTAATAGCCAACTCCCGTACCGCGATATTGTCCGGGCATGTCCCGATTTTGCATTGGTCGTAGGCAATTCCCATGCCAAAACACGTCACGATAGGGAAGGTATCCCACCTCTTATAAAGAAGTGTTAGTTCACCTTCCCAACCGATGTGGGATCGTTACAATCCACCCCTTAAGGAGCCCAGCGTCCTCGCTGGCACAACGGCCCGGCCCTGGCTCTGATACCATTTGTAATAGCCCACTCCCGTATCGTGACATTGTAACGATCCCACATCGGTTGGGAAGGAGAACTAACACTTCTTTATAAGAGGTAGGATACCTTCCCTATCGTGACGCGTTTTGGCGTGGGAATTGCCTACGACCAATGCAAAATCGGAACATGCCCGAACAATATCGCGGTACGGGAGTTGGCTATTACAAATGGTATTAGAGCCAGGACCGGGCCGTTGTGCCAGCGAGGACGCTGGGCTCCTTAAGGGGGGTGGATTGTAACGATCCCACATCGGTTGGGAAGGAGAACTAACACATCTTTATAAGAGGTGGGATACCTTCCCTATCGTGACGCGTTTTGGCGTGGGAATTGCCTACGACCAATGCAAAATCGGGACATGCCCGGACAATATCGCGGTATGGGAGTGGGGCTATTACAAATGGTATCAGAGCCAGGGCTGGGCCGTTGTGTCAGCGAGGACGCTGGGCTCCTTAAGGGGGATGGATTGTAACAATCCCACATCGGTTGAGAAGGAGAACTAACACTTCTTTATAAGAGGTGGGATACCTTCCCTATCGTGACACGTTTTGGCGTGGAAATTGCCTACGAGCAATGCAAAAATCTGGACATGCCCGGACAATATCGCGGTACGGGAGTGGGCTGTTACATAGAAGTTTACAGGAAAGAGCGGGAGATTTGCGTTTCATTTGGTCCTCACGTTCCCAAGTGTATTCGGGTCCGCATTTGGAATTCGACATGTCTTTGAAAAGCTTGATTCGACCCCGTCTCAACTTTTGGACTTTCTAGTCCATCACTTTGATTGGCTTCTCAATAAAGTGGAGTTGATCATCGATGTGAATTTCTTCGGGAGGGATGATTAGTGATTCGTCAGATAAACACTTCTTGAGATTTGAGACATGGAAAGCGTCATGAACACCACTTAGCCAACACTATCACAATACAACTCCAAAGACCAGAGAAAAAGAAATAGTAAGAGATAGAAGAAGATGCAAAAGAGAAAGGGTGTGGTCGAATGGTGTGAACAAGGCGGCATTAAGGTTGTTGGGGGAGTGTTTTGAGAAGAGAGGAGAGAGAGAGAGGGGGGGGGGGAGGAGCAGGGAGAGACGGTGGAGGAGAGGTGGTGTGATAGTGGTAGGGGCTGGTTTGACTAACGACGGTGGTGTCAGTGATGGGGTTAACGGAGGCAGTTAGGGCTTCAAAAAGGATGGTTCAGTGGTGGTCTGTTGATGTGTGTATAGGTGGTGTGATAGTGGTAAGGGGTGGTTAATGGTTGTGAGGGGTGGAGAGAGTTGTGTGGTGTGGCGGATCTGTGGTGTTACAAACAACAAAGGTAAACATTTTGGTCTAAATCCCTCAATTGTTGGTATGATCTTTGTAACTGTTTGATGACTTGCATATGTTTCATCACCCTTGCTCACCAAATGTTCGATTTTGTCTGGCAAAAATAATGGTAGGGCGATGCAAATTGGAATAATTTGGGACGAAGCTCCCTTCAACCCCTCAACATCATGTATGTCAAAATTTGGAAAATTCACTTTAGATCTAATATTGAAACTTGGAGAAAGATCGAGGTATGTCAGCCTCTTCTATTTAGTACTAATATGTGGAGTATTATGATAAAGCTAGAACCATTTTTCAAAGGCATTAGAAACAATACTACCCAATCAATAAAGTATAAATGTAATGTAGTCGTTAAAATCTGATGGTTGTTTTTTTCATCCAAAAGGTGTAAATAACACCTTAATTGACAATTGTTTTTGAGGTTAACATACAACATGAGGGAAGAGTAGATATATGTGTATAGAATCATGTTACGTGCAGCAATTTGCTAGCTCTTTTTTTCCATTTGAGATAATACTAGAATAATTTATTTCAAAGTTTCATGTGATTGTAGTTGGTATCTAAGGATTGGATTGGTTATGTCTTCAAATCAAGTTATATGCTTTTAACAGAAGTTAAAAGATATTCATATTGATGTTATAATATGAGAATAATTTAGGTTAACTTTTCAAATTTGGATAGTTAGTGTATGTGTAGTGGGGGGCTTTATGGGGCTCTATAAGGCTTTATGGGGAATAAAATATTATAAAGTATTAGAAGGGTTCCATGGGGTTTTATGAGAAAATAGGGGTGTAGTGGGAATGAACTTCATGAGGCTTTATAAATGATTGAGTAATTAATGTTTAATTATTGTTTTTTTATTTAAATAACAAATATTTAAATACCAAAAATATTTCATTAAATAAAAAAAAATTACAAATACTAAAAAAACTACAAATACTTAAAAAATAGAAATGCTTAAAAAAGTTACAAATACTAAAATAAAAATTACATATACTCATAGGTTATATTTTGTCTCGATTTCGGCCTTGCGTTTCAAACACAGTTCCAACGCTTTGTCGGTTAGGTGATCGTGTGACCTCGTGTAAAACTCAAAGTCGCGTTCAAATTGTCAATCCCTCATAAGCTCGATCACCTCTCGGTTTTCTCGGATACGTTGAGCCCCAATGTCGCGTATGTCTTGTAGGAGTTGGTTCATCTCAGAAAACGCCTGACTCAACTTGTTCACCGACGAGGACTCCGACCGGGCGGCTCGAGCAACCTTTCAACCGGGCGGACATAGTAACTCTTCTGACTCTTCCTCCCCTGTAAAAAATGCATTTTCTTCGGCGTTTAGGTCGATGTATCGCGCCTTAGACGTTGGCATTTTGGGATCAACCGACTCGGAGGTCTTGGACTTCTTTGAAGGCCTCGTATTTTTGGCCCTAGATGAAGAAATTCCAACCGTCGGCGGACGTTGGACCATTTGGAGCAATCTCGTAGCAGCCGCCAAAGCCACAAGTATTGAAAATTCTCATGTGTTGCTTTATGTTCTTCCAATCAAGACACCTCCAAAATCTACTCGTTGCTTTGGCGGTTTTCCAACCGTACCTTGTGCGTTGATAAATGGCTTGAAATGTGGTGCATTTGTTGTTAATATCGCTCCACTTGCCTAATATTGAATCCACAGGTCGGTAGACTTCTCCCCTACCAGTAAGACCAAAAAGTATTTTTCGGATTCATTCCAAAACTCACCTTTATTTTGATAGTTCGCTAAAAAAAAAACCAAACCAAATATATATATATATATATATATATATATAAGTGTGCGTTGAAAAAAAATATAACATAACAAAATATATATCTTATAAACAATGGATTCCTCCGAAACGTCAACCCACGCTCGGGCTAATGCGTACAATTCTTCGACATCCCATGGTTGTACGTTTTTTTCACGCGGGGTTCGGTTTCTTTCTTTTTGTGGGATCGTCTTTGTCGCCTCGTTGGTCGCTCGGGCTCTTGCTTCGGCTCCGGCACCTGGGTCTCCGGAACCGAGATTGGGTCTTGCTAAGCTTGTGATGACCTGAACATTTGAGAAGACCCAAAGACTTGGGATGACCCGTAACCTCCCATGTTGAAGTTATACGTGTTAGGCTCCCATTCCATAGGTTGGTTTAACAGGTTCATATATCCCTGTTGGGCCTATAATAATGAGACTGACGCTATCAAATAAATATTGGTGATCCATATTGGTGTTTTACTATTTAGGACCGAGAACACTTGGGTTCTCGGTTATTTAAGGTGTTTAGGTCGAGAACTAATTAGTTCTCAGTTATTAGTTCTCAGCTAGCATGCTGGGCTTTATTCTTGTGGGTTGGGCTGTGGGACTGTTAAAGCTATGTGAGTCCAAGTCCTACGTATAAAAGGTGTTTTATTGGTTCATTTGTAACTAGCGGTTTACATTTTCTAATAAAACACTCTCTAGTATCAGACGAATCCTTTAGAGATCGTATGCTATTGAGGTTCTTAATCAATCGTTTATTTTGTTCTTGAATCATATAATCACTAGATTCCGCCTACTGATTATATTACTTGATATAATTGTTAATTCGGGACTTACAATTGGTATCAGAGCCATTGTAGTCATTTGTGGCTCGGTTTGATATCAAGGGATTCACGTTTTTGCTGCTGCGTTTTGTCGGTTTAACAGGTTTAAATCTCTTCTCATTTTTAAATTTTATTTATCTAATCAT